>JAFEMH010005213.1:80000-172751 GCA_022495995.1 Adenophora triphylla var. japonica | reverse complement strand
TGGTTGAATTGAAGGGTTAGGGACCATTGCGCTTGGATTTCTTGGAAAAGGCCTTAGGACACCGGGGGCAAAGATTATAAGGGCGGGAAAGTAATTTGGCCACCCCTTGCAAAGAGGTCCTCCGTACGGGACCAACCTGGTTGCAAAGAGGTCCGTACGGACCACTTTGGTTTTTACGGCTTCCTGAGGTTTTGACCAAAGGCTTAAATTCGAGGCTCCCTCTTCATTTCCCATTTCCGGTTCGCCACTGAACCGGGCGAGAGAGAGAAGAGAGAAAACCTCCATTTTTGCATCTGCACCAAAATCTTCCATTTTCTCCTTTGATTTGCTTTCCAATGGCGGAGGGATCTCGAAGGAGCCGAGACACGCGCTTGATCGAAGTGGTTGAAGCGCCGAATGGAGCTTCAAAGGAATTGGATTTCGTTCGTTCCGTCTTCGAAGAACAGGATGTTTTGTATCCGAATCCGGAGGTGCATAATCGTCGCTCCATGAACGTCGGGAGGTAAGAAATCTGTTCTAGTTTTGATTCCTTTGCTCGAATTTTTGAATGCTAGAACTAGGTTTTAGTTTTTCGCATTTTTGAATTTTTTTGTTATTATTTTATGCCTTTTTTTGTGAAATTCTTGATGAATTGTTGAAAATGGACATGTGAAAATTGTGGGTATGTGTATTTTGTGCAGAAATGTGTAGATTAGCTCTTATTTGTGAAAATAAAGTGCCTATCTAGTGAATTGCATGCTTTGGTGTTTTGTACCGTATGCTATTTATGTATGTACATTATGAGAAAAATTATCGTGTAGTGATAATTTTTGTGAAAAAAAATGTGACATGTGCCGTGTTTTGTGACGGGTTATATGTGAAAGTGTGTGCCGTGTAGGGACAGATTTTTTTTGAAAAATGTGTTATGCATATGTGTCGTGCCGTGTGTGCCATGTTTTTGGGTGACGGACTTTGTGGGGAAAATATGTGCAATATGTGCGCGTATTTTGTGACGGAGTTATATGTGCCTTTGCCGTGTTGGGACGGATTTTCTTTTGAAAATGTGTCGTGTAGGGTTTAATCCCCCCTTTTTTCTTTTGAGAAAATGTGTACCGGTGTGTGCCGTGTTTTTGTGACGGGTGCATGGGAAAAATTATATGCATGATATATGTAGAAAATTATGTGCATTATATGTGACGGGTTACATGGAAAAATTATATGTATAATGTATGTGAAAATTATGTGCAATATGTCTGCAGGTGTTTTGTGACGGGTTATATGTGCCTTTATATTAAATCTTGTGATTGACGTACCTTTCTTTGTGTTTACTGCGGGATGCGGGGCTTATGGCCGGGAAGGCCAAGAGGATGAAGACTCGGGGATCGCTCGAGGCATTTGTTGTGGAGCTATGGCGGCGGATGCCCGATATTTCCGTGGACGGTAGGCCGAGTCCGGAGGTTGGTTTATGCTTCGGCCTAGGTGTGTTCGTTGAGAACACATTTGGAGTGTCGACACGAGGAAGAACAAGAGCGTCTTCCTTGCGCCTTTACGAGTGCGGTGGGATACCACCCACACCTTCCACCCGAGATGGGAGAGGTGACGGTGACGCCCACCGACTTTCTTTGCGATCGCGGGCTTTCCTTGAAAAGGAGGGCCGGTGCGGTGGAGAGACATGATCTACGATGATGTCTTTGGCCGAGTGCTTGGGCTTTGAGCCTCGTCCTCGCGAGGGCACAGGCATGTTAGATAGCGACGTGGAGATGAAGATCACGGCCAGCATTTGGAGCCTACATCCGGTACCGGCGGTGTGGCAGCGGAGCGGTTGGCGCAGCTCCTTCTTGTGGTATGCCTGTCAGAGACTTTGTTCTCGAACCACGCGACGCAGCTCCGCTTTGCTCTGTTGGAGAGCTTCGATTGACTCGGATAAGTGCGACATTGCTTAGGGCGAGCGAGGCTTGGCTGAGCTCTACTTCTCCTTGGGCCGAGTTTAGCGGGGTGTAGCGATTCGTTGGCTGTTTTGACTTTGCTTTGGAGGTATGAGTTTATTGCTTTGTTTTTGATTTAGCAACTTGTCTTTTCTCCATTGTCTTTTTTTTGAGCTCTTCTCTGTTTTTGTCGCAGTGTGGTTTTATGAGGTTTTCCGGTGCTTCCTAGTGGGATAGAGATCCCGGGGTCACATTCTTTGCGTACCACTGCTATCTTTGAAATTTGGGCTCGTACGGCGAGGAAGAGGAGGACAGCCGGGGGAAGCTCACCATCGCCTACGGGGATGTGCGGGGAGCGCTTGGAGAGGGATAGCCGTGAGGGTTTCGTCTTGTTCCCGTGGGCTCGGTATGAGGGGATGAGTTTGAGGAGCTCCCGAGGTGGCAGCGCGGCGGAAGATCTTTGCGGGGCTTGACTTGTGATGTCATGTATCCGGGAGAGCGGAGTCTTACGGCGGCATGGCCCTGGTGTGCTTCCCGTGGCTCAGGGGACCCTCCCTTTGGGATGCTTGATTCCGGGACATGGACGTGCTCGATTTCGAGAGGTACCTTGGCGGTGTCGGCGCCGAGGAGTTCATCTTTGTATGGAGAGGAGTACGGGGCCTTCGTGAGGAGGAAGGGGAGCCCTTAGCACCGGCGAAGCGAGAGAGAGGCCGGCCCGCAGGCTCCCCGAAGGTTCCGATCTTGGGACGGATTTCACGTACGTCCATGTGGAGCCGGATGCGAGGAGGAGGGTATTAATACATGTACCCGTTCCGGAGCGAGCTCTGTTTGCATACGAGTGGACCCCGATAGATCGGTGAGTGTGCTTACTCTTTTCCATCTTGGCATCTTTTACGTATTTTTCTCTTTTTGTTGTCGAGTATAAGCGCATTTGATGAGCGTTTCCTTGGCTTCTTGTTGGTGCGGAGTCGGGAGAGCCTATGATATCTTGACTCGCCGTTACGTGGCGATGAGATCCTCGCTAAGAAGATGGCGTCGAAGATGTCTTGTCGGTCTTCGCTGTCGTGTGCCGGCGTACGAGCCTATGCCTTCGAGGCATTACGTGGACGTTCCTCCGCCTAGAGCCGAGCCGGAGCCGCAGCAGGAGGGACCTTTGAGGGCGGCATAGCATGGATGCGGGGACGTCTTCGGGAGGCTGCGGGGCCTTCGAGGGAGCGGCCACTTTATCGGTTCATGCCTCCGCATGGCGCACGGGGTGAGGTTCCTCAGAGCCTTCTTTCTTTGATCCTTTCGCCGGATTTGATCCTTCGAGTACTTTTAGTGGGAGCCTAGGCGGGTGCTCGGTATTCGACGACGAGGATGTGACGGGCGAGTTCATTTGGGATGCCCGACTTTTCTTTGGAGGACCTCGGCGAGGATGATGATGCGAGGGCTTGATTAGTATTCATTTGCTTTCCCTCTTTCATATTTCCCTCTTTTTTTTTTTTTTTTTGTTTAGCAATTGTACATTTATGAGTACACCCGTAATAAAACACATGTATTTGCATGGCAAACGGCATTTTATTTTAAGATGTAATGTCATTTATTTTTGTGATTCCGGGAATTGTCCTAGAAATTGTTGCTATTATTATTTTTTTTTTTTTTTTTTTTACATGCCACGTGAGCCGAGAGTGCATTTGTGGGTAGTGTTTGTTTGCGGGAATGGCTTTGGCCGGTGTTTGGGCGGTTTGGAGCAAGGTTTCTTTGAGGGACGGTGGCTTTTATGCTTGTTTCTTTGGGGAAATGGGTTCGTTTGCAAGGAGGTCCGTACGGACATACTTAGCATTGCAAAGAGGTCCGTACGGACCAACCTTGCTTTTGGAAGGACATAAATGCTTTCCAGTGTCTGCAGTTCTTCCTCATTTCCCCATTTGCGGCCATTTTCGAGCTTTCTTCTCCATTTTCTCTAGGAACCTCCATTTTTGCCATGGATTCTTCGTACGTCCCTAGAATTTTGCCGAGGCTTTCGCAAGAGAGGCAAGCACACTTCCTTGAGCAGCTGAAAACGTGGATGCGGCGCCGTATGAGGCATCGTAGACGGGCTTTCGAGGTAAGGTTTCGTCTTTGCTCGATTTGGTCTTTTAAGGAGTTGGTTCCCGATTGGGATTTGTTGCGGGTTGCCGCGAAGTTACTGGATGTTAGGAGGCACGTGTCTTGTTTCTCCTACAATGAAATGGTGCCCACTTTTGAGGATTTTCGGGCTTTGATTGGAGGACCGGAGGTGGAGGCCATCTCGCTTCCTTTGATTGGTGGTGCTTCTTTGTGAGCGTGAAGCTTCGCAGACTTTCTTCGTACTTCGTTGGAAGAAGTGCGGGGGCATGATCCTTGATTCGGGTCATATCGACATTTACGAGCTGCCGGAGCGGTTCATGGTTGATGATGAGAGTGACGTCTCTTGGGATGTATTTGCCTTGTGTACGATGGCGACGCTCTTACAGTCGGTTCCCTTGGCATTTGTGATGGCGCTTTGCTAGATGTGGTAGGGCACTCGCAGCCGGAGAGGATATTGTCCCGTTGGTCTTTGGGGAGACTCTTCATGGTATCGACCGTCCGCGGCCGGGGATCGTTTATGAGAGGGGAAGCCCCGCTTTGCTCACCTTGTGGCTGCGAGAGAGACTTCAGGCCATGCCCGAGGCTCCGACGTCGTTTAGCCCGTGGTCATTTGCTCGGCGACCTCTTGTGTTGGATATGGATCGATCCGCCTGGGAGAGATGGATGGCACGGCTTGGTACGCATCGAGATCCGCCGGGTGGGTTCCGCACTCGGAGGATTGAGACCGGGAGGATCTTGCGGGAAGGGTCTACGTTGTCGAGTTCCAGGTTTGTCTTGGTCCTCCTTCTATATTCCGTCGCTTGTTTCCCGACAGTTTGGGATGAAGCAGGAGCCTTTGTTGGGCCGGGATGACCTTGCTCTTTGCGGAGGTAGTTCCTCTTTGTATGGCGGCTTCGGGTGCCTTCTTGTATTTTACGAGGGTATGGAAGTATTCCGCTTTCCCTCTGTGGTACTCCTTAGGCGTCGGGAGCGTTGTATTGGACGACTCGGTATCCGGCCCGGTATGAGCGGCGTGTTGGGCGATCCCAAGTGGTCTTGGGAGAGCAGTGCGTGTAGCGATTGCGGGACCCGGTTGCCGTAGCAGCTATTGCCTTAGGAGTTCCGAAGCACAGTCGACCCTTTGGATGTGACGGGAGACACTTTGTTTGACTACGAGACTAGAGTTGACCGACTGACAGGGAGAGGTCCTCTTTTACAGACTCGCAGGGAGGAGATCCGAGCCGAAGCACGGGCGAATGAAGCCCTGAGAGCTGTTGGATTGTTTGACTCTACGGGGAGGACCCCTGATCTCGGACTGAGAGACGCAGAGTTGGTTCACGTGGAGCGAAAGAAGACTCGCCGGGGACGAGGGAAGAAAGGAAAGAATGGCGAGGGGACAAGCGCAGATGGCGCGGAATGACCTCCTAGGTATCCATTCATTGCATTGCAAACACATTATTAGTTAAATGTATTAAGTTGTTTTTTAGCATGTTGTGAACTTGAGAGTAGACCGTGCTTGAACTCATCAAGAAATGTTGTAATCGCTAGAGATTTGTGATTTACTTTTAAATCTTTGTCAAGACGCAAGATCTCTTGTCTGCCTTTGCTTCATTGTGCACTTTGTCGGCGTCCATCTTTGGACTTTTACATTGCATTCGCGGGAGACGATGCAGGCCACGGCGGCAATCCCCTTTCTTTGAGGCTTTGTGCTTGGCCGAGAGGTTGAATGCTCCCGACAAGTCGTTTCGACGGTCTTTTCGTAGCTTCCTTGCCGCTTGTTGGCGTCGGGCTCTTGACCTCAATTTCGCGGCCTTCGCTTGAGCTTCTTTTGTTTTTTTTTTGCGAGCCCGTGCTCGAGCTCTTTTTTTTTTTGTGAGCCCTTGCTCGAGCTCTCTTTTTTTATATTTTTTGTGAGCCACTTGCTCGAGCTCTTTTTTTTTTTTTGAAGCGCGTGAGGGCGAAGACAAGCCCTGGCTTGGAAACGATCACGAGTCGATCGTTTGATGCTTTGAGTGACCCTCGGATGTCCTTTGATGTTGCCGCCGTCGTTTGACTTGGTCGAGGTGACCGCTTGGGGCGTGTTCTTGAAAAGTGCGGAGCTTGATGGAGGTCTTGATTGACATTCAAACTTTTGACTTTTTGTGTATTTTTAGACCGGACCAATTAAGGTTGCCTACGTTCCCCGGACTAGAGGGCTCAGTCCGCGTAGTTCGACACTACATGGAGTGCCAAGAGATGCACGTTGTTCTTCTTCGTGCGAAGTATCTCGCGAAGTTTGCTTCCGTTGACCTGGATTCATGAAGGGATTGCCGTCTAGGTATGTTAGCTTCATGGCGCCTCCCAGGAGAAGATCTTTTGAACCACGAAAGGGCCGATCCATGTGGGTTCCCATTTTCCCAGTGGGTTGGTTCGAGTGGGAGGCTTTTCTTTGAGTACAAGGTCACCTTCCCCGATGTCTCGGGATTTGACTTTCTTGTCGAAAGCTCTAGCCATCCTGCTTTGATAGGCTCGGACGTGTTCCATGGCCTTTAGTCGTCGCTCATCTAGTAGAGCCAATTCGTCATGTCGGCTTCGGAGCCATTCGACTTCGTTGATGTCGTTTTCCAGCAGCACTCGGAGTGAGGGAATTTCTAGCTCGATGGGAAGGACTGCTTCCATCCCGTACGTCAGGGCAAATGGGGTTTCTCCCGTGGCTGTTCTGACTGATGTGCGGTAGCCCCAAAGTGCAAGGTGCAGCTTCTCGGGCCAATCTCGTCCTCGGGTGGTCATTTTTCGGATGATCCGTTCGAGGGTTTTGTTTGCTGCTTCCACGGCGCCGTTTGTTTGTGGCCGGTAGGGAGAAGATTTGTGACGTGTGATCTTGAATTCAGCCAGCAGTCTGTCGAATTCCCCTTCGAAGTGTGAGCCGTTATCTGATATGACCTCATTTGGGATGCCGTATCGGCATATGATGTTTTCCTTGAGGAAATGCGCGACCTTCTTGGAGGTGAGTACCTTGTAGGACTTGGCTTCGACCCATTTGGTGAAGTAGTCGATGGCTACTAAGATGAACTCGTGACCGTTCTTTGCTGGCGGAGCGATTTTCCCGATGACGTCAATTCCCAAGTGGCAAAGGGCCAAGGTGTAGTCATGCAGTAGAGATCGTGGGGTGGCAGCTGATTGAGGTTGGAGAACCGTTGGCACTTGTCGCAGCTTCGGACAAAGTGGATGCAATCCGCCTCCATGGAGATCCAAGAGTAGCCCATCCCGAGAATGATTTGCATCGGGGCTCGGCGTTCATGTGGGGACCGCAAGCCCCATTGTGGACTTCGTTCATGAACTTGTTTGCTTCTTCTTGGCTGATGCAGCGTAGGAGTGGCCCATGGGAGCGTTTCTTGTATAACATGTCCCCGAGGATGACGAAGTGAGAGGCTAGGCGGTTTAGGGCCATGATGCTCTTGGTTTTGACCCCTACGTGTGTGGGTCTTCCTTGTTCATGAAGGTGGTTTCCCGCTCTTGAGGTATTGGAAAATCTTGGTTTATCCGGAAATGGCGTCGAACTTGCGTCTCTTTGGCTCTTCACAATCTTGCAAATCGTTGTGATTAAAACCTTCTCGGCGGCTTGGGCCCGGTTTTCTCTCGTTTGACAACATGCTTAAATGTTTGCTTGATGCATTTATTTAATTAATGTGTTTGCCTTTTGTATAGATGAATTGTTATTAACTTGTTTTGATTAGTTAATATCATCATTTGTTAAAGATGCAATGAAATGGTTTTTTAGGAAGGTCGGACCTTTTATTGAAAGCGTGAAGGCTGTACATTGTTGATCAAAGATTCACAATCGTCGGGCGTAAAGCCGTCAAAAGACTTCAAAAGATGTGAATAGACGTACAACAAGACTCGAAGCTAGACTATAGGCGACGAGGGATTGGACTGTGCTTCATTACTCTCGGATGGCGGTAGCTCTAGAGGGAGTGGTCTTTGGTTCGGGTGGCCAATCTTCCCTTGGCATGAGTCCCGGAAAGTAGCTTGCATGCGGTTCGATTTCAAACCAGATCGCGGAGGTTTTTGGCTGCTCCCCTGATGATGTCCCTCCATTAGTGTTGCCACCAGTCCTTGGGGGTTTTTGATGATAGAAGTCGCTGAGGGCTACTTCTAGGAGGGCGAAGCATTCGCTGATTCGGAGTGGATTCTTGCTGATGTTGATCACTTTCATAGAATCTGCTTCTTTATCTGGGATCTTTGCTTGGACGACGTTTACAATGTCTGATTCGAGCGGGCATGCTATATCTCCTTCCCTGATTAAGCCTTGGAGGAGGTTGCGCCATTGTTCGTCCAGGTCGGACACCGGAATGTTGAATTGGACTAAGCTGTGATGGCTGTCCCCGTAAGATCCGAGAGTGTCGGCTAGAGGGTTGTCTTGTATCGGGGGATCGGTGATGAGCCAGTTTGCAAGAGGGTTTTCGGCGAAGTAAGGGTCTACTCCTCGATCAATCTCCATTAGGGCATCCATCTCTTGATCCTCTCTCAAGCATTCTTCACAGTCGCATATATCAGAGTTGTCATCCCGACCCATGAGTTCTTCAATTTCCACTCGTCGCGGCTTAGAGCGTGGATGTAAGGATCCACTTCGTAGCGGGACAGTGTAGGAGAATCATCTCGGAGAAGAGTATTCGGTCATGTCGGGACCTTCTTCGGGTCATAGCTTGCTGGCCAAGCACTTGCCATTGCACCGCTTCCGCGGATCACTTCGATCGCTCCATTAGCATTGATGAATTTCACGCATTGGTGAAGAGTAGATGATACCGCTTTCATCCGATGTATCCAAGGCCGTCCCAACAAAGCAGAGAAGGTTGGTTTGATTTCCACGACTTGGAACTCTACCGACTCCAGTTGTACGTCGAATTGATCCTCAAATTGATGACTCCTACGATTGGTCGTGCGGTGGAGTCGTAGGCTCGGATTACCCGAGGTGAAGGCCTTATCAGAGAACGGTCGATGCGGAGTCGTTTCGGTGTGCTTAAAGCGATGATGTTGATGCGGAGCCGTTATCAATCAAGACGTTCGGGAGGAAGAACATCTCTATCTTTATGAGGATGAGGAGGGCTTCGTTGTGCCGATTCTCACATATTGGCAAGTCATCGTCCGTGAAGGCTAAACCGCTTCCCGTGCTACCGCTGACTCGCCTCTCGGGGAACGTTCGATCCATCCATTCGTATGCCTTGGCCGGGGCAAAGATCGTAGGAGACAGCTTGCCCTTGGGCGTTCTTGTCGGAATTCCCGGTCACGAGACCTTTTGACTCTTGTTTCACGCTCCCCATGGCGAGACAAAGATGCCGACGGTTTCGGAAATTGCAGGAGTCTCGCTCTCGCTTGGAGTTTCGTCAATGGCTATTGAGTTTACCCCGTCGTTCGGGGGAATGGATTTCCAATGGTATTGGGACCACGAGGGCGTTCCAATTTTCCCTCCTCAATGAGCCTGACCACCTCGCTTGAGCACAAAGCAGTTGTCGGTGGTGTGGCCGGGGTAGTTGTGGAAGGCGCAGTGCTTGCTCATATCCATGTTGGGTTTGAGAGTCTTCGGTTGGAAATTCTCGAGTGGTTTGAGAAGATTTCGCTTCACCAAAGCTTCAAATACTTGACCCAAGGGCATTTCCAGTGTTATCTAAATGCCGGAACCGTGGGAAGCGAGGGGGTTGTTATTCTTTGGGGCCGCTTGATCGCGGTTTACTTGAGCTCCATTCTCGAATGTAGTGCACTGTTCCTGGCCGCTTCCTTTCCTTTGGTCGGGGCAGGAGTTGAAGTTGCTGTGTTTGTTCGATAGCGGTAAGATGAGGCAGGGGTTGCCGTTGCCTTTTGAAGACTCAGGGTCTTTTCAAACTTTGTCCGGCGTTGACCATGGCACGGAGATCCGGAAAGAAATGGGGGCTGATCAAGGTCCTCAAAGATGGTTTGAGGCAGGAATGGAAGATGTCCATCTCGCTCTTCTTTGGAAAGTGGATCCATTATCTCGCTTAGCTTCCAGGCCCATCTTTTGTAGAACTCGCCCACCGGTTCGTCATCCTTTTGTTCGGTGGCTTGCAGGTGTCATGGCGGTTTGTTTCCCATTCAAGATTGGCGCGGTACTTCTCCGGGGAAGATTTCACTAATCCGATCCCACGTGGAGCGGTTTTCCGCCTTCACATTGAGGAACCACCTTAGTGCGGTGGATTTGAGGGAATGCTGAAAATGATCCGCCATTTGTTGAGGGGTTGCCCCTTTGGCTCTCATACCCAGGACGTAGGTGTCGATGTGGGTTTTTGGGCATTCTGTCTCCGTCAAACTTTTCCATTTCCGGCATCCCGAACTTTGGAGGAGAGGGACCACTTTGTTCGGATCGGTAGGCGTGAGGGAGTCCTTCCGAGAACTAGCTAGCTTGCCTTGCATGTCTTTCATTTGTTCAATCAACCAAGGCCATGTGGGGATCACTGTCTGAGGTGGGTTACCGTTTTCTGTGGACGGAAATCGAAGATGGAGGTGGATTGGGCGATGGGATCGCCATTCGGGAGTCTTGGGGAGGTAGTTGAGTGTATACCAACCCATACCCCGGGGTGTTGAAGTTGAGGGCGTGATTGCCAGTGTCCGCTAAGGGTTGTGTTTGGGAACCGGGGAAATGATTCATTAGCCCCACTCGCGTACTAGCAGGTGGCAAACTTGAGATGTCGGGATATCCGCTCGGGATGCCCGTCCCCGGTAAGAATGGGGACTTTTGATTGTGGTTGCGAGGCTCGTATAGAGGCAAAGGATTGAATCCTGGGGATACCGAGATGCATTGGGATCCGGCGGAGCGTGCACGTATGTGTGCCGTTGGTACTAAGCTTGATGTGCAGAGCCGGAAACCGACCGATCCGAGGCGGGCATGCCTGAGCCGCTGACCGACGCCCGAGGGGAGCTTTGAGCGAGAGCCGCTGCGTTGCCGGGATCTCGTAGCTTGGCGGAGGCGGGACTCGCCGATAGCTTTGAGAAACCGGGGAGCCGGTATATCTTCGTCCTCTATGAGAACAAAGGTTCCGTCGGGTTGGGAACCGCAACTGCTTCCTCGAAGACGCAAGGTGTCGACGATCCAGGCTTGCTTTGTTCTTCTTGGCGCTTCTTGATGGTTTCGAAGGCTCGCAAAGCACCTCCTCCATTGTCTCGGAGATTCCTTAGTGGCGGGGTTCCGTTTCCCTCACCGTTATCCGTTGATCCCGTCATGGGGAGTATTGGACGGTGCGGACCGTTGAACCGGAAGGGCTATCGGACCTTGTGACCTCGATACCGAAAAGGCGGCTTCCAGGTATTCTCAACCACTCTCGGTTCCGCCGGAGGGTGACGGGCAAGGTTTAGACACGGGAATGGCCTAACGGGATAAAAGGGGAAAGCTCACGTGGCATGCGGTTTCCGTTTCTTTTATTTTTGATTTTTTTTTTTTTGTGATTTTGTTGTTTTAATTTACTTAAAACATGTTTTCTCAGAATCCTAGGTAGGTTGGAAAAGATTGCCCTTCTTTTTCGCAACTATGCTAGATCCTGGGTCAGTGGAGACCATCTGTGCGGCTATAAGCCCCTCGTTTTGCACCTGTATTTCAACATCCCGGGCGGACGGCCTGTGCGAGGGTCCTATAGTGCAAGCGGTTTCCACCGGCCTAAAAGAAAAATCGAACCTAAGGACCGAGCCTGTCATGTTCGTTTTGATGCGTTAGCCATGTGAATAGTGAACCGAGCCGGCCACTGAGTCAAGATCAGGTCAAGAGTTCGGCATGACCTCTCTTTACCTTGCTTGCGCAAGGGATCTGTGACGTTAGGCGTTGGCTGGTCGTATCGTCATGGCTGACGTATCAAAGGCGTGATGACATGGTGTCATGCAAGCATGGATGTATATCCGGGACGGAACATCGCTCGGGTGTAGCCGGAAATCAAGATCAGTCAAGATTTTAGCATGACCTTTCATCGCTTTGCTTGCGCAAGGGATCTTGAGTTCCGAGCCTTGACTCGAAAAATGGCCGGCATGGTATATGTATCCAGCCGTATGACACGGATCGGGTAAAAACCAACCGAGTCCGGACAGAGTGTGACTCAAGACTCAAACGTGCAGTGGTTGACGCTTGGCTAGGATGGGATGTTTGGAATGATCCCGTGCGCGCCCAAGAGGCCTAGGAAGACCAAACGGACCGCAACCGAGACCACTCCGGGTTAAGGGTTGTAGTGTGCGGTGTATCCGAGGCAAAGGTGCGAGTAGCGTGCGGTGTAACCGAGGCAAAGAAGTGCGAGTAGAGTGCGGTGTAACCGAGGCAAAGATGCGCGTAGTGTGCGGTCTCTAAAATTCTTTTTCCGAGTAAAATAGAAGTTTTTTTTTGAAGAATTTTAAATGTATGCACGTATGTATATTGATGCATTTTTATTTTTTTTTTTGTAAAATAAAAACGAAGCACGTGCACACACACACAATGCTTAAAGGAAGGGGTAAAATGAAAGTTTGACCCTCATCATCGTTTTAAAAATCTTTTGTTTTGTTTAAAAGTTTTTAAAACAAAATTTCAATCGCCAACCGAAATTACCGATCCGGCTCGCGCGCGGATGGTGCCCCGGCATCTCGCATTCGTCGCCGTTCGAAGTAGCCCGGATCCGAGAGGCAAGGCACAATCGCGCCCCGCATCCGGCTTATTCCGTTTAGCGTTGCGTGTTGGAGGTGTCTCGCCGTTTTGCTTTCGCATTTTGTAGAGTCGCCACGCCGTTTTTATTAAGCCCAAAACATTGAAAAAGGGCATCGCTTAAAGATAAATTTTAAACCGTTTTTGTGTGATGAGATTTTGAGTTCGGAGGTCGATGACTCCTCGGGAAGAGAATATTAGAATATTAGAGCTCACTCCGAGTAGCCTCGTAAAATGAGTCTTTCGGATACCCCTAATATCCTTTAAATGTTGTGTGTGTGTGTGTGTGCTTTTAAAAATGCATGCTGTATCGGATGTCTACATTGTATGCTATGTATGGAAATGTATTGAAATAGTATAGGAAGGAAGCCTTACCAATGTTGGTTCGTGTTTGTCTTCCGCTGGGGAATAGTGTTTGAGGTTGGAGTAGCGTTCCGCACGGATCGGGATTGCTTCGGGAGGGACCGGTTGTCCGCGGACGGCGTTTCGGCGTGAGTTGAGGTTGTAGGCTGCGTTCGGGCGCAGGTTCGGCGTGCGTGGGGATCGTCGGGATCACTCGGCGCAGGTTCTGGCGTGCGTTGTGGTGGCAGGAGTCACTCGGGCAGAGTTTCGGCGTGATTTGGGATCGTCGATTTGACTCGAAAGAGCCGGACACCGTGGAAAGACTGTGCAAGGCCTCGGAGTACCACGAGGGGCCTCAGTACCTCGAGAGTGCCTCGGGCAGCGCGGAGCGTCTCGGGAGCGCTCGGGGAGGCTTCGGAGCACCACAAGGGAGCTCGGAAGGCCTCGGAAGGATCCGAAAGGGGCCGGGAGTGCCTCGAGAGGACTTAGAGGGGAGCCAGAAGGCTAAGGGAGGAAGAGAGAAGAGGGAGGTGTGTGAAAATGAGGAGGAGGAGCCCTCTATTTATAGTAAAAATTTCGGAGCAAAGAGGTCCGTACGGACCTTCTTGGTTATCCGTAATTTTGGATTTCCTCGATTTGAGGGAATGCAATGATGGAGAATATTACGAATGATGATGTCCCCATGCAAGAAGGTCCGTACGGACCAACTCAAAGATGCAAAGAGGTCCGTACGGACCAACCATGCATTTGGGTACCATCATTTCTTCCGGATTTGAGGGAATATTGTGGACTTTAAGGGGATTTAGTAATCATTGAAACAAAGAGGTCCGTACGGACCTTAATTGCTTTTCGATTTCCGAAAATTCCCAAAAGGTCCTTTTGTCCCTTTTTATCCTGCAGAAGGCTCCTCCTCGGTTTGGTTGGGGGTTTGAGAGGGTTTTGAGAGGGTTTTGAGTGAGAGAGGTCTCCGAGACTGCGTTGATGAGTCCGCGGAGTTTCCGTGTGTTTGAAAGGGGGTGATCCAGATTGGGGTACTTTACACGTGTGGAGTAATGGCGTCGATGGAGGGACATGACCTCGCACGCTCGAGAAACGGTCCCCGTATATATGATGTCGCAAGTCAGCCCCGGTGAGCCACCTCCTCTCGCCTTGTCACCTCAATAGCATCTCCCAAAGAAAATCTCCTGATACCGCCCTGGGGGTAGAAGTCCACTCCATCCGGTCCATCCTTATTGAGCACAAGCTTCACCATCTTGTAGTCGAAAGTGATCCGGGTCTTCCCGTGAACCTATCCCTCACATCTCCCTCCAAATAACCATCGCAGGGAAAATGGTGATATCACTCTGCCGGTTCCAAGGAAAGAACCCGATCACCTCGCAAAACCAGCCTCGCATGTTCAAAAACATCAAAAGGTCATTTTTCTCATAAGAAGTCTCAAGACGTAAAAGAGAAAAGAGAAGAGAAAGAGAGGCTACCTCAAGGGCAAATGAGAAGCGATCCCATAGAAGCTTTTGTTTCGACCGTACATGTCCAGAGAGAAGTATAACTCACCCAATCCGGCCTCTCCCCAAGAGACCGTCCCTATCCCATCCACATCAACCAAAGAGTCAAGGAGGCAAGTCATGGCTAGCGTCCCGTAATTAGCAAAGATAGTGACCGACAAAGATCAACCACACGAAAGCTCTAACCACCGGTGGGCAATACGTCACTACCAAAGAAAGTCCCGCATGCAGCTTCGGGATCGCCACCTCGACATTCCTCGTCTCCATACCCAATCCCTTGGGAATCATCTCAAATCCAACCAAAGCTCGGAACTCCTCACCGTAATGTGGTCTCTCCAAGTCACGGGCCTCCGTGAACCGCAGCCGCACCGCCGTAAAATCGGCAGGAGTCACGCAAGCTCTCCCCACTGTGGAAACTATGAGTAGAGTCCCACCAAAACTCGTAAAGAGCCCGAACTGGGCCCTTGCTCTTTGAGGTGATGTGAATCCCCGTGCCGATGGCCTCCACAAACGCGTCCGCACCGGTAGCCCTCACCAACTCTTTAGGGTTCACCCCATTCTTCTCAAAATCCGGCATCCTCTCGCCAAAGATTCACCGCTATCTCGATGGTCCCCTAGACTTGTTCTCCCGTAGACAAGCACATCAAAAGAAGTGTCGGTCCTTCATCTCATTTCAAAAGCATGCATATAGTCACAAAAGTGCACATATTTTTCAAAAGAAAAGCATTCATACAAGTCTTTTAGCATCTTTTGCATCAAAAACGTGACTTTCATCATTTGAAACACGTCATTTTAAGCACGTTGCTTTCCTAAGGCACAAAATCATAATTTTCACAATTCTTTGCACATAAGCATTATTTTTCAAATAAAATGGCATGCATGAATCATTTTCATCTTCCAAAATCATGTTTTCTCATTGAAAATCAGAATTTTGACCTAGTTCTAGCACAAGGCAAGAACTCCATCTCATATTTAGACAATTCTCATTCTTACTTCATTTGCGAGAAAAAAGTGAGTCATTCTCATAATTTTCATCAAATAAATTGCACATGCATATTCTTAGCCTCATAGGTTGTTCATGCATCTCAAAATCATTCAAAAATCCTAGGAAAATCCTAGAAAATTCCTAAGTTCGGGTTAAGCCCTAAATTATTCAAAAATCAAGCAAAATCATCGGATTTGAGCCAAATAAGAACGATTACCCCAACCGATCGCGGGTTCGTCGATTTGTGCTCCCTCCTTCCCGGATAGAGCTCCGATGGAGGCGTGAGAAAGTCATACCTCCTATCCGTCCGGACAAGCTCCTTCCTCCTCCATCTAGCGGCGGCGGAAACATTCCTCCTTGCTTGTCTTGGTGCCGGATCCATCTCAAATCAAGGGAAGCAAGGGAATTCAAAGAATTTCGAAATTCTTTCTTCTCTCCTCTCTCTCTCTCTCTCTTGAATGGGCGGCAACAATGCCCAATAGCCCGTTCAAATCTGTTTTAAATAATCTGTAAAAATCAGGTTTCCACTGCACGGCTTCTTTTTCCTTCCTCTCATGCCGGGCGGCCTCTTTCGCTCCGAGCAAAAATTACGATTTTGCCCTTGGACTTTCCACTTGGGCCTCCAATCCTCGTTATCCTCTAACTGAGATAACACCCTCTTCAGAAGATATCCCTTATCGCCTAAGCAATCAAGCTCTATTCCCAAATCACCTCCGTTAATTTCGTTATAACGGGATAACGTTAGGTGACAACCTCCGAATTGTCGAGTTCTTCTTAACTTAAGCTACCTCTGTCATGAATAGTGACGTATGCTTAAGTCATTCAAACTTTGGCAACCCATATCTCTGATTCGAAAGAGATTGAGACGTATGCTCAAGTCATTGGCAACCCATATCTCTCGATTCGAAAGAGATTGAGACGTATGCTCAAGTCATTGGCAACCCATATCTCTGATCCGAAAGAGATTGAGACGTATGCTTAAATCATTCTAGCTTTGGCAACCCATATCTCTGATTCGAAAGAGATTGAGACGTATGCTCAAGTTTTTCAAACTTTAGCAACCCATATCTCTGATTCGAAAGAGATTGAGACGTATGCTCAAGTTCACCAACCTCTAGCTACCTCTATCCACTCGATAGTGACGTAAGCTCTAGTTTCAATTAGGTGACATCCTCCAAGAATTGTCAATCAGGTGACATCCTCCAAGAATTGTCAATCGTGTGACAGCCTCCATTAATTGTCAAAATCTCAAGAATCCTAGACATCGTTCCTAACTATCTAGTGATGCTTGAACTACGATCAAGGCTTGATTCCTCCGGGATACGTAGGTAGCCTTTTATAAAAGGTCCAGCCATCCGACCACTTCGGTCACCCCGTTCCTTCGTCGCTCCTCGGTGATGAAGTAATCCCTCATAGAGACCACCTTGGTCACTTCTAGCATATCCCAGTAGGATCAATTGCTTGACCTCCTAGGTCATTTTCTATTTTCCCCAAAGAAGAGACCAGCTTTTCTCTTCTCCCTTCCTCGCCGGATCTTATTCCGAACTACGGCCCGGCTTGATTCCTTCGGGATACGTAGGTAGCCTTCCAAAAGGTTCACCCACTCGACCGTCTCGGCCATCTAATCCGTCTCGGCATTCGCCAGATCGGATCATTTTCTATCGACAACCCCACTTGCCTTGCAAGTGACGTTGCCGAGGGCTTCGTAAGTACCCAAATCGGCTCATGCCTTCCGGTTAATTTTCCCGACAATTTCGGTAAGTTTTCCGGTAATTCCCGGACCTTCCCAGCTCGAAACATTCGGAATTGTTTTTTATTAAATAAGGGCTGAAGAGGATCCTTCCTAATTCAGAAACACGTTTTTCTTAATTAGGAAGGAGGGTTCTAGAATTTGCCACCTTGCATGGTTCTAGAATGCCGAGTCATTCAGATAAGCCCGCACGGCCGCATTAGCTCGCCGCTCTTAGCCGCACGGCTTCATTCACCTTATCCAGATTACCTATAAATAGAGGCCTCCTCTACCCATTTCAACACACACAATAGAGGCACAAAATACACAATACACTTATAAACACTCCCAAGACGTGAAGAATATTGGTGCAAGCTCAAGAAGGTGAAGAAGGAAGGCCAAGAAGCTACCTCCCTCCTCCTTGAAGACCCAAGACCAACCTCTCCTCCTAGCTCCGTTCGAAGAAGCAAAGGAAGCAATTGGTAACCTCGCATGCCCTAACCTTGCTTTTAATTGATATACTTGCTCATTGCATTCATATATCTTGCTTGGGACTTGGCATTTATTCATAAAGATCACATCTTTATCACCCCCTTTCCCTTTTGCATGCATTAAGACCTCATTTGTCATAAAAATGTAGTCTTTTTCATAAAGGTGCATCCTTTGCACCTAAAACCCCCATTTTCAAATAAAAATGTCATTTTTATGCATCATTTGCACATAAAAATCCAATCTTTTCAATAAAAATGCATCCTTTGCATTCAAAAACCTTTTCCAATGCATCATTTGCATAAAAATCCTATCTTTACGCATCACTTGCATAAAGATCATTTCTTTCAATCAAAAAGCATCATTTGCTAAAACCAAAAATGTCATCTTTTCATTAAAGAGTCATTTTTCATCATGCATTTCCCTTTCCCCAACCTTGGAACGGACCCGTGTAAAAGATCCTATCTTTACATCGTTCCTTCCATTAAAGGTTCACGATTTCTTTGGAAAGGGATAACCTTGAACCCTATATCTCCGATTATCGCTTAAGAAAGAGTATGAAGCCTCTATACGAGCTCGACCGTCTTAAAGCGTAGGATTGATGGGCTAAGGACCCTCCTTTTCTAAAGAACCTCATCTTTGACCAAAAGAGAGTCATTCTCTCGATCACGCAAGTCCCGAGGGTCCCGAGGTTAAAATGCGATGATCACAAGTCATATGATGAGGACGGGATCATAATCCCAAATACATAAAATTCCAAGGAATCCCGAGCGACAACCAACAAATGGTTTGTACGTCCGGAAGACAACTTGGGACATCCTCCCCCCCCCTTTTTCTCAAACACATGCACACAAGAAAGCACGCAAGCAAGCACGATTACTGAAATCTTGGGAGACTTGCTCCGGCAAGGCACTTTGGGTGAACGCCAAACGTTCTTCCCAAGGGGTAACTTAACCTCCGAACCCAAGTAAAAACCTTTTTTTCAAAGTTTTGAGGTAATCAAAATGGCGTGGCGACTCCGTTTTTCAAATAACTCGGATGTCTTCAAACTCGCGTGAATCCACAAAATTTGGGCACACATTCACACATAGCCATCAAGTTGAATTTTGAAACAACCAACAATGCAGCAGAATACGAAGCCTGTGCAGCCGGTCTGAAAGCCGCCCTCGAGCGCAACATCTCAGAACTGGATGTATATGGAGACTCAGCATTGATCATCAATCAAGTGTCCAACAAGTGGAAGACGGTAGATTCTGGCCTTCAGAAGTACCATGCGTACATGGGAGCTCATTGCTCAGTTCAAGGACATCTCTTTTCATTATTTGCCAAGAGACAGTGAACCGCCGCGAGATGCCCCGGCAACCTCGCCTCTCTTGTCGAAATTCCCGATGGAAAAGCAGTAAAACCCCTCAGGATAGGCAGACGGGAAACACTCGCCTATTGCTGTGAGATCGAAATAAAAAAGGAAACGATCGACGAACCCTGGTACAATCAAATTTACCAGTACCTCCAAAGCGGAGAAGCTTCCTTCACAAGTGAAGATGGAAAATACAAAGAAGGGATCAAAGCCAAAAACATGATGGCATTAAAACGCCTGGCATCCCATTTCGTCATCTGGGGGTATGTTGTACAAGAAGCGCCACCAAGGGCCACTCCTACGGTGTGTAAACAAAGAAAAAGCCAGCGAGCTAATGAACGAAGTTCACAACGGAACCTGCGGTCCGCACATGAACGCCCAAGCATTAACACAGATCATTCTCCGTATGGGATACTATTGGATATCGATGGAAACAGACTGCATCCAGTTCGTCCGAAGCTGCGACAAATGTCAACGGTTCTCCAACCTCAATCACATCCCTCCTCACGAACTCTATTGCATGACTACACCATGGCCTTTCGCCACATGGGGAATCGACGTCATCGGCAAGATCACTCCACCAGGGAGCAATGGTCACGAGTTCATTTTAGTCGTCTTCGACTACTTCACCAAATGGGTAGAAGCTAGATCGTACAAGGTACTGAATTCTAAGAAGGTGGCCGAGTTCATCCGAGAGAACATCATGTGCCGATACGGAGTGCCCAACGAGATCATATCCGACAATGGCACTCACTTCGAAGGAGATTTTGACCAACTTCTGACCGAATTCAGAGTCACACGTCACAAATCTTCTCATTACAGACCACAAACCAATGGTGCAGTAGAGGCAGCCAACAAGACTCTCGCCATGATAATCAGAAAGATGACCACCAGAGGTCGGGACTGGCCCGAAAAGCTACATCTAGCCCTCTGGGGAAACCGAACATCAGTCAGAACTGCCACAGGGGAGACTCCATTCGTGCTTACCTACGGAATGGAAGCAATGTTACCCGTGGAATTGGAAATTCCATCCCTCCGAGTCCTCTTGGAAAACACGATCAATGAAGTCGAATGGCTACAGAGCCGTCACGACGAACTTGCTCTACTCGACGAGCGCAGATTGAAAGCCATGGAACACACTCGAGCCTACCAGAGCAGAATGGCCCGAGCATTCGACAAGAAAGTCAAGATCCGAGACATCAGAGAAGGCGACTTGGTGCTAAAGGAAAAGCCTCCTACGCAGACCAATCCCCTCGGAATGTGGGAGCCTACCTGGATAGGACCGTTCGTGGTACAAAGAATCTTCTCCGGAGGAGCCATGAAGTTAGCAGAATTGGACAGAAACCCTTTCGTTAACCCCGTGAACGGAAGCAAGCTCCGCAGATACTTCGTTTGAGGAAGAGCACGAGTCAAATCTCCTTCCCCATAAACCGTCCCTTCAGTAAAATTAAAAGTGTTAAAAGAGTAATACCCAACTGGATACATTCCCGCTAATGATTGGTTCAAGTGTAAAAGGGGAACGTAGGCAGCCATCATTGGTTCGGTCTAAAAAACAAAAAAAAAATACAATAAGCATCAATTGTTTGTGTTTCGAAAAACTCTTTTCATTTAACCTACAAATTCATTACGGTTAAAACAATCTTTGATGAGTTCAAGCACGGTCAACTCTTGACTCGCTACACGCTAGCAAAACTACAATAAAACATTAATCAATTAATGTGTCTGCAAATGACAATGGGTGGATACTCTGGACAGCAAGGTCAACCTAGTTTCCCGTACTTGGTCCTTCATCCTTCTTCCCCTTCCCTTTTCCCCGACGAGTGTTCTTCACCTTCACAGGAAATATTCCGGTAGTCCTTCTACCTAGCTCCGGGACTCTTCCCGATGCCTCCGTCAAGCCTGTAGCTGTCAACGCAGCCCTCTCCCTAGCTCTGTCTCGAGCTTCCTCACTTCGAGCCACCATAACAGTGCTTTGATTGGCCTCCCGATCAGCATTGGCCTCATAGTCAGCTATGGCATTCCCAGTACGATCCCCAGGATTAGCTCTCGCTTCGGTCCTCCTCAAGGTCGAGCTGTCAAGTTGGCCAACACCCAACAGCTCTTCGTGTCTCCACAAGATTGACATCTGTGTCTCCCCTATACACTCTTCGTACCAGTTCAGATACTGCGTCGACAGAACAGTGCCCTCTCTTCGGTGAAGGAGAACCCTGGCAGGAAAGGACGTGTATTGCCACCACCGCGTGAGCAGCAATAGCGTCGAAGGATCTTCCATCAGCAGAGATCCCACCTCAAAGGTAGCAGCATAACTCAAGCCCGTCAATGGCACCTGCTCCAGCCCGTACTGTCGCAGAACCAACGAGGGAATATAAAAAGACGTCTGAGACAGCCCCGGCACTCTGACAACCAAGTGGCCCTCCTGAGCGGTCCGACAAGTCTGTAACTTCCAGTGGGGAACCCACCGTCGCAAGTGATGCGTGCAGAGTCTGGCCATCCAGAGCTCCAGCTCAGCCTGATCACCCCCTATCACCAAAGGACGTCGAGAGAAGGACCAAGCGTCACATGACATTGGGACCTCAGGCATCATCTGCAGTCTCTCCCTCAACCACATGGTAAGCATAGCGGGACTCCATCCCCACATGTATCGGCTATCGGTTGCCATCCGGCCTATGCCCAGGAACGTCTCGCCCAAAACCAGCGGCACGATGTCTCCCCCGCTCCGGCACTGCCTCACCAAGTCCAGTATGTTGTGATGGCACACACCCAGAGACGTGAATGTGAACAGAGTAGCGATCGCGCACAGAGCAAATGCGTCCCACGCAAAGACGCTCCCCTCAGCTCCGGCAAATCTTTCGGGCAGTCCCGAAATGTCAACAAAATCAGTATCCAGTATCAACATCCCGTATGCTTCTCCAGCCGAGATACCAAGCAAAGACACTAGCTTCTCAACAGTGGCCATGCCACTAGCATACGGAAGAACTAGCTGTTCCGCCTCAGGTCCTCCCAGAATGGCCCGGAAATCTTCAAATGTAGGAGTGACTTCGTTGTACGAAAAGCTGTACACATTCCTCCGTACGTCCCAGAACCGAGACGCTGCTCTCAAAAGATCCCAATCTGGCATGAGCTCCTTCAAAGCCTAAACAGACTTAATCCCGTAACAGTCTTCGAAAAACCCCTTGTTCTGCCTCGTGTGGTTCCGCACCCACGACTGAAAATTGTCCAAGTATCGCTCTTGCATCCGAGACGATAGCTTAGGAAAGGGAGCCATGACAGAAAGTGAAGAAAGCCTAAGAAGTTTGAGAGAATTCTGCTAAAGGCGATCAAAAGCAATGCACAGTTTCTTACAAATTGCAAAGTGAAACCGCAATTTAAAGAATACGGAAATTCACTCCAAGTCCGGCCGGACTCCTCTGCTGATTGACTTGGTCAACTCTGCTGACCAGTATGGTCTGAATTGGAAACAATTCCAAACAACTCCTGTTCATCCTTTATGAAACTGCGTGCGCCCCTAGTTTCATTCAACCAATGTCAATATCCCTTCCGCCCCGGGCTCGTGCAACAGTGCAAATAATTAATAATCAGTGCATATAGGCTTAATTTTTGACCCGTTCAATTTTTAATGCATGTCTCATTTTATTTATTTTTGATTAACCTACTTCCTTATTTGCCAAAAATAACAGAAGGTGATCACAGAATAAATGTGCGAAGTACAGGTTCCGCCTCACGGGCGCCTTTTTCGAATACAGTTCAAATCAAATCGTTCCAGACGATACATAAAAAAAAAAAGAGAAAGCAGTAAAAAAGGACTACTCCGAGTCCTGCTCTTCATTCGAGCACTCAACGCACTGCTCCGCCGCTGCCGGATCCGTCGCAAACAGGAACTCGCCAAATTCCTCCAGGCGGGAATATGCAAAAGGCCTCCTCGGCGTCTGCGAACTCGAGGACTCTCCCCTCTCGCGCCCCGAGTGCGAAGAAGAATGAGCTCCAAATCCAGCCGTTCCGCCCGCGAACTGGCCAAATCCCTGTGCAAAGTCCTCCCCACCAGCCGTGGGAGCAGGCGAACCTCTCGGCCTAGACGCCTCGGCTCACGGACATCCACGCTCCTCCGGGAACTGCACCGCATGAACGCCACGAGCCTCCTAGCGTAGGCGGACCACCCGTCCACCAGCCTCATAGCGTCGTTGTACGTACGGCCAGACACCTGCAAACCAGGAAGGTCATCAGAAGACGAGCAGAAAGTACAGATGCAACATTTGCAGAATACTACTATCAAATGCAGAAAATCAAAAAAGTGCTCACCGAAGCATTGGGGTCAACCCTGTATCGTGGTCTCGGCTCATCCGGGAGTGGGATCACAAGTCGCCTGCGCGAACCGTCCAGCCCCTCGTACGCCAGCCTAGCGCGTGGGAGCGGGAGATCTCGGGGATATCCAGGGCCATCGCCCTCCCTGTGCTGCACCTGTGGGCTCCTCAGCCTCATCCTCAAGAAAGTATCATAGGCGGCCCCCGCTATGATGTACTCGGTATAGAACACGCCCTGTCTATACCTCCCTAACTCCTCCATCGGCATCTCCCGAGGATGCTGCATGTGCATAGAAGGATCCACTGGCACCAACGAAATGGACCCCGAGCCATGCTGACGGGTCACCCGCTCCCCCAAATACATAGCATCGCAATGAAGTCCCACCAGGAGCTTCCTCCGCCGCGTCACCTCGCTAGCAACCTGAACCACGCCATAGTGGAACCGACTCCACCAGGTCAGCTGGATCCTCTCGGAGAACTCCCGGTTCAGTGCCAGAGATACCTCCTCGTATGACACTCGAGTGCCGACTCTCGACGAGACCGCCCTCTTCGCTTTCTTCTGCCAAACCAGCATGGCAGGGAACAGGGGTCGATATGCCTCCTTGATGTCCCAATCCTGCGATTTGAACACCTCATGCCAGCAGGACTGTCAAGCAAATGGAAAGTTATGTCAGCTACAGAGCAGATACATACGAGTACATAAAAGAGACAAGGAAGAGAAAAAAGAAGTGAACTTACATCCAGAGCAAGCGAGAAACAGCTCAGGGAGTTCTCCTCTCCCCGCGAGAACCTGTCCAAGGAATGGTAGAGCTCGGCCAGTGTTAGTACCCGGTCCGAAAAAAGGTATTCCAAATACCTGGCCCGGTTAATTAATAAAAAAACCCTAGGGAAACCCTAACCCTAAAAGATTCATTAAATTCTTCCGTACTGCGCCGTCGCTGTCAGCTTGGAAAGGACGCCAGTTGGAAGAGCCGATCGGCCCTTTGCCCGTGCATTGGCCGATCGACCCTTTTATTTAGAGCCGATCGACCCTTCCATCCTAGAGCCGATCGACCCTTTAGAAGCCCTGCCCAAGTTCCGAGGTATTATAAATAGGGGTGCCCGGCTCCCCATATTGACACACAATTTACTCGGGAGAAGCGAGACTACACTTGCTTTACCCACAGTTTTTCTTACTCTCTTCGAATCGCCCTAGATTCGACCTCAAAGTCTTGCTACAATTGGTAAGACTCTTTTTAATATTTTTGTTCTTTATTATTATTGTCTTTATTATTATTATTGTTTGCATGCTTAGTATATTTTAATTACTTTATTTCTTGCTTATGTCATATATGCTAGATTTAGGGTTGTTTTAATATATTTAATTATGCATAGCCGAGGATGATCTAAGGTTTCGCCCTAAGAAACCCAATGGATCTAGGAACTATTTCTTTCCTTCCACCTTAGTTATAATTATCCCATGATCAACAATCCCCCAAGGATGAACGTTGATTAGTGCACCTTCCGAGGGCCTAACTCAAAGGTTCTAGGGTGTGATCATCAATATCTTTCTCTCCCCTCCTCCTTATGCATGATCCCGTTTCTTCTATCTATTCCTGTAAACACCGCACACAACCAACACCCCACATGCTAGAAAGACCGATCCGTCGGGCAATAGGAGTGATAGCGTTTCTTCTTCTGTTGTAACTTGACCCCCGAACCCAATTAACTGTTTAGCCTTTTTTCAAAGCTTTGGGCTATATCAAAGTGGCGTGGCGACTCTCAAAATTAAACAAATATTTTAATATGGTTTAAAGCGAGTGTCACTAAATGAATATCCTATTTCGATCCGACTTTACATAATTAATTTATTTTCAAACTTCCGAATGCGCGTTGCATCGGGACGGGGTATTCACAGTGGCGACTCTGCTGGGGACTGTTTTGAAACTTTTTCAAACTAAGTGGGTCAGACTTTCGTTTTCCTTTGTGGTGTTGTATTTTGCTTTCTTTTTATTTTCTTTACTCTTAACTGTTGCATTGCATGCATGCATTTCATGTAAATAAAAAATCTTTCTCTTTTTCCCTTAAAAAAGGAATTAGACTTTTTACCTCACACTACCACTAGAGTCCGTGTCACACTGCACAGACACCCTTTTACCCTTCGGAGAAGCCAAAGTGCGGGAAGTGTGGTGATCATGTTGCCTCCCTTTCGAGTCTCACTTGGTCATCCACTCATCAGTGCGCTTCGGCTGCACGGTGGGAGCCTGAAATCTAACCCTTGTGTCACCCACTTTGCTAGGAATACACTCCTTGTGACCGGTTGGTTTGACTAGCTTTTTCATGTAGACAATTAATAAGGTCTTTATGTTGAGTCACTACGAATCAGTGATAAGTCAAGATCTATAGAGAGAAAAGAGCACAAAAAAATTTGATTTCCTTTTTAAAAGGATGTGCCATGTAAGGTCGAGTGCTTGTTAAAAGATCTTGTCTTATCATAGGTCTGTGGTACTTCCCATAAATATCATCTTAAATGTCTATATGAGACGATTAGTCGTTAGGATCCACCACTTTAGGACATTTAGTTAGTTGCGAAAAAAGGGTATCCCTTCCAACCAAGAGTAGGGTCTATAAAATAGAGGGCTTTTTTGTAAATAAAGTGCTTAACTATCCCTCATTTCTAGGACCCTCCGAGGTCCGCTCTTCATTTCTAGGACCCTTCGAGGTCCGCTCCTCATTTTTAGGACCCTCCGAGGTCCGCTCCTCATTTTTAGGACCCTCCGAGGTCCGCTCCTCATTTTTAGGACCCTCCGAGGTCCGCTCCTCATTTAGGACCCTCCGAGGTCCGCTCCTCATTTTTAGGACCCTCCGAGGTCCGCTCCTCATTTAGGACCCTCCGAGGTCCGCTCCTCATTTTTAGGACCCTCCGAGGTCCGCTCCTCATTTTTAGGACCCTCCGAGGTCCGCTCCTCATTTTTAGGACCCTCCGAGGTCCACTCCTCATTTTTAGGACCCTCCGAGGTCCACTCCTCATTTTTAGGACCCTCAGAGTCCACTCCTCATTTTTAGGACCCTTAGAGTCCGCTCCTCATTTTTAGGACCTCCGAGGTCCGCTCCTCATTTTTAGGACCTCCGAGGTCCGCTCCTCATTTTTAGGACCCTCCGAGGTCCGCTCCTCATTTGTCCGCTCTTCATTTTTAGGACCTTCCGAGGTCCGCTCTTCATTTTTAGGACCCTCCGAGGTCCACTCCTCATTTTTAGGACCTTCCGAGGTCCGCTCTTCATTTTTAGGACCCTCCGAGGTCCACTCCTCATTTTTAGGACCTTCCGAGGTCCGCTCCTCATTTTTAGGACCTTCCGAGGTCCGCTCCTCATTTTTAGGACCCTCCGAGGTCCGCTCGTCATTTCTAGGACCCTCCGAGGTTCGCTCCTCATTTTTAGGACCCTCCGAGGTCCGCTCCTCATTTCTAGGACCCTCCGAGGTCCGCTCCTCATTTCTAGGACCCTCCTAGGTCCACTCCTCATTTCTAGGACCCTCCTAGGTCCACTCCTTATTTCTAGGACCCTCCGAGGTCCACTCCTCATTTCTAGGACCCTCCGAGGTCCACTCTCCATTTCTAGGACCCTCCGAGGTCCGCTCTTTACTTCTAGGACCCTTCGAGGTCCACTCCTCATTTCTAGGACCCTCCGAGGTCCGCTCCTCATTTCTAGGACCCTCTGAGGTCCGCTCTTCATTTCTAGGACCCTCCGAGGTCCGCTCCTCATTTCTAGGACCCTTCGAGGTCCACTCCTTAATTTAGAACCCTTCGAGGTCCACTCTCCATTTCTAGGACCCTCCGAGGTCCGCTCTTTACTTCTTGGACCCTTCAAGGTCCACACCCTCTACTGCGGACCGCTCTAGGATCAGTCTCTCTATCTTGGACCGTTCAAGGTCCACTCTTTGACCCTTCGTGGTGCTCTTCCTATACTATGTCCACTCTCCCAATCTTGAACCATTCAAGGTCCACTCTTGGGCCGTTCAAGGTCCGCTCCTCTTCTCTTGGACCCTTCAAGGTTCACTCCTCTTCTCTTGGACCCTTCAAGGTTCACTCCTCTTCTCTTGGACCCTTTAAGGTCCACTCCTCTTCTCTTGGACCCTTTAAGGTCCACTCCTCTTCTCTTGGACCCTTCAAGGTTCACTCCTCTTCTCTTGGACCCTTTAAGGTCCACTCCTCTTCTCTTGGACCCTTCAAGGTTCACTCCTCTTCTCTTGGACCCTTTAAGGTCCACTCCTCTTCTCTTGGACCCTTTAAGGTCCACTCCTCTTCTCTTGGACCCTTTAAGGTCCACTCCTCATCTCTTGGACCGTTCAAGGTCCGCTCTTCTTCTCTTGGACCGTTCAAGGTCCACTCCTCAATTTAGGACCCTTCGAGGTCCACTCTCTCTATCTAGGACCATTAAAGGTCCACCCTTCCACCTGAGACTCTTCGAGGTCCACCCCTCGTCTCTTGGACCATCCATGGTCCATTCCTCTACCTTTGACCACCCACGGTCTACATCCTTCAAGTTAGGACCCTTCAAAGTTCTACCTCTTATCTCTTGAACCATCCGCAGTTTGCTCCCTTAGCCTTAAAACCATCCATAGTTTAGATCCTTTATCTCTAGCACCCTTCAGCCAAAGACCCACCTAGATCAAACCTCTCTCGACCCATCTAGATCAAACCACCATCTAGGGCCTACCTAAGCCAACTTACCAAGTCCGATTAGCTCATCTAGATCACCCTCACTTATATTTGACCAAGGATTGAGTCATCTTCCTCTCCCTTTTTCACCAAACGGACTCTTTTACATTCATCCTCTCTCTTTCTCTAAACTTAACCCTGGTTGTATCATCAATCGGGGCCCCCTCGAACTACGGTGACCTGAGACTCATACCTTAAATGGTAAGGGTTACGTAGGCAAATTCAGCCCGGTCAAACTCAAAATTGTGGAGGTCAAATATTTTCTCAAGGATGCCTTAAGATTAATTATGAATCTAATTCAACTCATTGGTTTGACTCCGCCATATGTTCTTACAGAATTCCACATCATGTCTCTGGAGAAAAGCATTGAAGCCCTCAAAGAAGTCTCAAACATGAGGTTGGGAGTGATCAACCTCCTCAAAGACATGCATGAAATTGAGCAGCACCATTTGTCTTACATTCAGGAATACTTGAGAAGAGTTCCTCCTCCTGTGCAATTCCAGAGTCCCTATCATCCACATGCTTATGGTTCCCCTTATGGTCCTACACATCAGAATTTCTCATTCAGGATGCCTGCTGTGGCTACCAACCAACTAAAGGCATCAATACCCAAGAAGAAGATCAACAAGGAACATTTTGATGACTTAGGAATGCCTGTGGGTGAGTTCTTCGACATTTTGGTGGGAAAGAATTTGATCGAGCCGCTCGAGAACTACAAGCCTATTAACCCAAAGGAAGACTTAGATACATCCAAGTTTTGCAGATACCACAAGTACGTTGGGCATACCAGCGACAAATGTGTGCAAGCGAAACGCTCAATTCAAAGATTGATCAACCAAGGGAAGACCCAAGGCCTCATTGATGAAGGAACCCTCACCCTTCGAGGGAAGATTTAGATTCATTCGAGTCTTGTAGGTTCTAGTGCGTCTTTTACGTCCATTTTGGGCATTGGTATGTAATGTCCACTTTAGATTAGTTACTTCAATAATAAAAAAGGTCTTTCTTTCTTTTCTCTCTAGACTTGAGACATAATCTCGCATTACTTTCAAGAAGATTGTTTTATTTATAATTATCAATTGGTTGCTAATCTCACTGATAAACTCACCGGCTAATAAAGTAAACAATGAATGAATGCTTTGATTGGAGTAAACAACTCACCGTTCCTTCTTCACACACACCATCCCTATACACCCTTCTCTCATACACTCTCTCCATACTCCACCATATACTTTTCATACACTCCTTATACACACCCTCTATACTCCCTCGAGCATACACTTCCCCAAATACACTCTCCCCCACTTAAACATCCTTTCCATATGATCATTTATTTTAAACCCCCATTTGACCTCCTTTTCATATGGTCAAGACAAGCACAAAAACCGTTGTTCCTCATCATCAGAAAATAGCTACTCACGCCACTGCAATTTAAAGAAGATGCAAGGAGTTGTTCCTATCCTTCACAAGTGCTGCATGAATATCAACTTGGGGCTCACCAACCCCCCAATCTCGCGTCTCCTCTGATTTTCCATTTTGATCGATAAGCTTTCATTGAATATGCTCACATATCTTTCTCATGGTCCGAATACATTCTGCCTTACTTAATAAGTCGGTTAAATGAGTTTGCATTTATTTTAAATACTCTTTTGAGAATGCCATCCAGTAGCGATTGAAGCTTAAACCTCTCACCATAGGAAGCCATAACCTTATCCTCACTAAATAATACCCTTTCATTTCAAGATCGACAAGTTTTGAAACCCTAAAGGAAGAAGTCCATACTAGGGGCTCCCCCAATTCACAAAGGAAGTAATCACCTCCAAGCTCAAGAAAGGGGGAATGCAAAAGAAATTCATACAAGGGGCTCCCTCGAAGGAACCACCTCCAAACCCAAGAGGGAAAAGGTAAAACCATCCTAAGGCACACGCTAGGGGCTATCGCGAGCAAACAAATCCGAAGGCTTTTCTCGATAAGAGGGTGTTTAAAAAAAAAAAAAAAAAAAAAAAAAAAAAAACTTCATCACCCCGAAGTGAACCTCCCATCTCAAAAGTAGTGAAAACGAGATATCGAGTGAAGGTCCTATCGTGATCAAGTTACCTGCTGAAATCACAACAAACTCGCGAGAAGAAGCAACAAAAATTCCCTCTTGGACAAATCCCGTAAACCAATTCCAAAGTTCATCCTCTCACTTTTAGAGGATTCCATCACCACCCTTGACCTTATCAAAATCAAAGTAAACCTCACTCTTAGAGGTTCTGAAGAAGCAGCAACAAGAAAATCCCTTCACCTTAGAAATCCCAAACACTCAGCAAAAGGCCCAGCCGACCTCTCACTTTAAGAGGTCATGTTAATCATCACCTAATGATCGATCGCAATCCAAAGACCAGCTACAACCGCTATCGGATGGCATTCTCAAAAGATTATTTAAAAGAAATGCATATTCAGATTTTTGAGTCACTTGTTATCCTACGTGAGCATATTACATATTCTCTCAAAAGTTTGGGAACTTGTCCTATTCTTGAAATTCGTTCATTCGACTCCTCAAAACACTGTCTGCAAAAGTCTCACTGGGGCTTCGCATCCGTGCCTCTCAGCGGCACTCCGGTAAAAGCAAGGAGACACGCGCCAGGGACTAATCCCCTCGGCTTGCGAGAACGAAGGAACAAAGAATCTTCACTTGAAAGAATGAAAAAATCTTTGGGTTCCCACCTTTTCTTCCACCCCAATCTGTTTTCTATTTTTCATTCTTTCCCATGAAGGAGATCAATGCAACGGCAGCCCGCACCACAATTACCACCGAACAGAGCAGCAAGCAACAACGGAACATCCTTCTCCTTCTAAAGACAAGCCAGATTTCACCTTCAAATCAAAACATTCATTTGTTTACCTATATAATTGGAATTTGATAAACCAATCAGTGAGGTCCATTCACGAGCAATCAAGATATAATTCTGAATAAAATAATTCTTCAAATGTCTCGACAAGTCTTCTTTTTCTACATCATAGGAAAATAGAGCCAAACACTGTCTTTCTGTCTGCAGGGGCTTCCATACACTTTTCCACACCTTGTGATGCTTATACTCTCCCAAAAGAGTCAAGCCCAAAAGCGAAAGTGTCATACACGAACTCGGGATCCATTCCCACCTTCGAAAAAATGCGCCTGCACATATACATTTCCGAGTCTTGTCCAATGATCGATTGACCATTGTTCGAAATGAGGGGTCGCCCCCATGGCCGCAAGATGACTCTGTCTGCAAATAGGAATGCATTGAATCTCTCCAAGCTGGGGCTTTTGTTAAGCTGTTCTCTCAGGCTCTCTTCAGGTTTGCTCTGCATCATCAACTGGGGCTTCGCCATTCCCTTCAGGTTTGCTTTGCATCATCAACTGGGGCTTCGCCATTCATCATCAACTGGGACTTCGCCAAGGTTACTTCATCAAACATTGGGGCTCCCCTCAACAAAAATGGGTCGACTATGTGGTTCTTCAGAAAAGGCCAAAGTGCTCTAACAAAAATCGGAGCTCCAATAAAATCATATCTAGCATGAAGGGCATCCCTTGTCACCAAGATCAGCATGTGGCAAACTCTTTGAGTTAGTTAGAAATATAATTGATCATAAGGCCTCCTTATCAAAATAACATGCTTTCAAAATGCTATCCTCTTTGGCACCTTGTTTACAAAATCACTCTTTGGTCTCCACAAATTTTCAAACTCTTCAAGTCTATCAAAGACGCCTCTCTCTCAAGATGACTCGGTCCTACCCCTCACCTCTGGACACCAAACTCATCCAAGCCCACCTTCTATCATTGACACTTACTCGGCCTCGCCTAGTTTAAACCAATAACCTTTCTGCTCAAACTGACTTGTTTAGACTTACCGCAAATGTAAAACCCTAGCCTCAAGCCTAGGTGACAAATACCTCTCTAAACCCTAGCCTTAAGCCTAGGTGACAAATATCTTTCTAAACCCTAGCCTCAAGCCTAGGTGACAAATACCTTTCTAAACCCTAGCCTCAAGCCTAGGTGACAAATACCTTTCTAAACCCTAGCCTCAAGCCTAGGTGACAAATACCTTTCTAAACTCTAGCCTCAAACCTAGGTGACAAATACCTTTCTAAACCCTAGCCTCAAGCCTAGGTGACAAATACCTCTCTAAACCCTAGCCTCAAGCCTAGGTAACAAATATCTTTCTAAACCCTAGCCTCAAGCCTAGGTGACAAATACCTCTCTAAAATCCTAGCCTTAAGCCTAGGTGACAAATACCTCTCTAAAACCCTAGCCTTAAGCCTAGGTGGCAAATACCTCTCTAAACCCTAGCCTCATGTCTAGGTGACAAATACCTCTCTAAACCCTAGCCTTAAGCCTAGGTGACAAATGCCTCTCTAAAACCCTAGCCTTAAGCCTAGGAGACAAGACTCCTCTCTAAGCCTTAGCAATGATTATCCCAATCTTTTAATCGCTTGGTTCTTCGGCTCGGGAAGCCATAATAATCCCAATCAATTCACACAACTATTCTTCATCAGTAAACAGTAGCCTAAGTCCTTTGGCAGCTACAGTTTCCCGCATCTTCAAAGGGTCCATCCCGCATCTTCAAAGGGTCCGTCCCGCATCTTCAAAGGGTCCGTCCCGCATCTTCAAAGGGTCCGTCCCGCACCTTCAAAGGGTCCGTCCCGCATCTTCAAAGGGTCCGTCCCGTACTTGCAAAGGGTCCGTCCCGTACTTTCAAAGGGTCCGTCCCGCATCTTCAAAGGGTCCGTCCCGTACTTTCAAAGGGTCCGTCCCGCATCTTCAAAGGGTCCGTCCCGCATCTTCAAAGGGTCCGTCCCGCATCTTCAAAGGGTCCGTCCCGCATCTTCAAAGGGTCCGTCCCGCATCTTCAAAGGGTCCGTCCCGTACTTTCAAAGGGTCCGTCCCGTACTTTCAAAGGGTCCGTCCCGCATCTTCAAAGGGTCCGTCCCGCATATCAAAGGGTCCGTCCCGCATCTTCAAAGGGTCCGTCCCGCATCTTCAAAGGGTCCGTCCCGCATTTCAGAGGTCTATCCTCCATTTCAGAGGTCTATCCTCCATTTCAAAGGGTCTGCCCCATACACTTTCTCTCAGTACGCGAATCAAGACTAAACTTGGTTTATTTGCACAACACACGGAGAAATCAAGACTACACTTGATTTGTTCCATCACACACAATTTTCAAGGGGAAAATCAAGACTATACTTGAATTTCCTTTCCACCCATTATCTACATATCTTCACACGGAGAAATCAAGACTACACTTGATTTGTTCCATCACACACAATTTTCAAGGAAAAAATCAAGACTATACTTGAATTTCCTTTCCACACATTATCTTACAAATCAAGACTACACTTGATTTGTTCCATCACACACGATTTTCAAGGGAAAAATCAAGACTATACTTGAATTTCCTTTCCACACATTATCTCACAAATCAAGACTACACTTGGTTTGTTCCATCACACACGATTTTCAAGGGAAAAATCAAGACTATACTTGAATTTCCTTTCCACACATTATCTCACAAATCAAGACTACACTTGATTTGTTCCATCACACACAATTTTCAAGAGGAAAATCAAGACTATACTTGAATTTCCTTTCCACACATTATCTCACAACATATCTTCATACAGAGAAATCAAGACTACACTTGATTTGTTCCGTCACACACAATTTTCAAGGGGAAAATCAAGACTATACTTGAATTTCCTTTCCACACACAACATATTTTCCCACGGAGAAGGCAAGACTATACTTGATTCTCCTTTCCGTACATCTCTCAATATTATTCGAATCGCCCTTAGATTCGATCCCCAAAGCCTTGCCACAAATCGCATCTTTGGCTTGAGACGCTGCACGTCCGCCATTCTCGGGTACTAAACGCCCGCTCTTTTGAACTACGACTTGGCTTGATTCCTTTTTTGGGATACGTAGGTAGCCCGACGTGGGTCCAGCCACTTGACCTATCTGGTCATCCTTTTGCGACTCAGCTCGAGTCCAATCCCTTGCATCCGCAAGATCACTTTCCTTACCTCCTGAAATCCCTTTTTTCAGGACGGATCCTATTCTTTTATCGTCGACCCCACTTGTCTTACAAGAAGCGTCGCCGAGGGGCTACTGTTAGTACCCGGTCCGAAAAAAGGTATTCCAAATACCTGGCCCGGTTAATTAATAAAAAAACCCTAGGGAAACCCTAACCCTAAAAGATTCATTAAATTCTTCCGTACTGCGCCGTCGCTTTGTCGCCTTGGAAAGGACGCTTGGAAGAGCCGATCGGCCTTTGCCCGTGCATTGGCCGATCGACCCTTTTATTTAGAGCCGATCGACCCTTCCATCCTAGAGCCGATCGACCCTTTAGAAGCCCCGCCCAAGTTCCGAGGTATTATAAATAGGGTGCCGGCTCCCCATATTGACACACAATTTACTCGGGAGAAGCGAGACTACACTTGCTTTACCCACCGCTTTTCTTACTCTCTTCGAATCGCCTAGATTCGACCTCAAAGTCTTGCTACAATTGGTAAGACTCTTTTTAATATTTTTGTTCTTTATTATTATTGTCTTTATTATTATTATTGTTTGCATGCTTAGTATATTTTAATTACTTTATTTCTTGCTTATGTCATATATGCTAGATTTAGGGTTGTTTTAATATATTTAATTATGCATAGCCGAGGATGATCTAAGGTTTCGCCCTAAGAAACCCAATGGATCTAGGAACTATTTCTTTCCTTCCACCTTAGTTATAATTATCCCATGATCAACAATCCCCCAAGGATGAACGTTGATTAGTGCACCTTCCGAGGGCCTAACTCAAAGGTTCTAGGGTGTGATCATCAATATCTTTCTCTCCCCTCCTCCTTATGCATGATCCCGTTTCTTCTATCTATTCCTGTAAACACCGCACACAACCAACACCCCACATGCTAGAAAGACCGATCCGTCGGGCAATAGGAGTGATAGCGTTTCTTCTTCTGTTGTAACTTGACCCCCGAACCCAATTAACTGTTTAGCCTTTTTTCAAAGCTTTGGGCTATATCAAAGTGGCGTGGCGACTCTCAAAATTAAACAAATATTTTAATATGGTTTAAAGCGAGTGTCACTAAATGAATATCCTATTTCGATCCGACTTTACATAATTAATTTATTTTCAAACTTCCGAATGCGCGTTGCATCGGGACGGGTATTCATGCCGGTCCGGCCTCTCCCCACGCGGAACCCCTCACGGCATCCCAGTACATCTGGCCGACCCGAGCAGAGGGAAGTGACAGGACATGTCAGAAGTCGGGAACAAAGTCGCTGACAACGCGAACCAAATGAACCCTCGAGCCAGGCGCTCCACGGTCATCCTCAAAGATTCCTTCCAATTCAGCCCCTCAATTTTTGGCAGTTCCAATTTTACCCCTTTTGGCCCCCAAAAGTGTAAAATTTCCCCCCCAGTTAGACATTTCTAACACCCCATCCCTCGAGGATAAATCCCCAGTTAGTTCTCACTAACGCTCGTCTCCAGACGTTAAATTCTCTATTAGTTCTCACTAACGCCCGTCTCCAGACGTTAAATTCTCCGTTAGTTCTCACTAATGCTCGTCTCCAGACGTTAAATTCCCAGTTAGTTTTCACTAACGCTCGTCTCCAGACATTAAATTCCCAGTTAGTTTTCACTAACGCTCATCTCCAGACGTTAAATTCCCAGTTAGTTTTCACTAACGCTCGTCTCCAGACGTTAAATTCCCAGTTAGTTTTCACTAACGCCCGTCTCCAGACGTTAAATTCAATCCCCAGTTGACGTTTGACGTTCAAACGCTCAATCATGTCTCCGGACATTCCAATTGCATCTCCGTCTCCCGACGTTAAAATTTCTAGTGGTTTTCACCATCGTTCACTTCCCCGGCCGCCAGTCGTAAGCCCGATCGTCCCGCTGCAGCGGCCATCAAGGTAAGCCCGCACAACAATCCCTCTTCGGCCATCAAGGTAAGCCCGAATGTTCATCCCCAACAGGATTCTAAAGAAGAAACGTCGATCCTTCCGAGTTGTTAATAATGCCAGTTTAACACAACCGTTCCCATTATTGTTACCTCATCCCCAGCAGGATAAACCTGGCAGCCGCAATAAGCCCAATACTCAAGGCACGAACGCCTTCGTCCCAGGATAAACGTACCCTCGCAACTCCGGTTTGAGGCACCACACGCCCTCGTCAGTATCAGCAACTCCGGTTTGAGGCGCCACACGCCCACGTCAGTATCAACAACTCCGGTTTGAGGCGCCACACGCCCTCGTCAGTATCAGCAACTCCGGTCTGAGGTGCCACACGCCCTTGAAGGTTTCAGGGATCCCAGGTCCAGACGCCTCACAATAGTCTCCATTCAGGTTCCAGTACCTCGCAATGGTCTCATTCAGGTTCAGACGCCTCCAAGCTGGTCTCCGCTCGGGTCAAGGTCCCCTACGCGCGGCCTTGCGCCTACGAACTACGATCGGCTTGATTCTTGCTCGGGATACGTAGGAATCCTTTCGCTAAGGGTCCGGCCGGTGACCGCCTGTGTCTTTCAAAGTAAGGCATCCCGATTTGGATCCTTATCTTTTTCAACGACCCACTCTCCTTCGGAGGAGACGTCGGCGAGGGGCTAACTGTAAGTACCCAAATTCGGATCGTCAAAATCCATCGGAAAGTTAACCGAAATCCGTTACGGCCCGCTCCGAGTTAACCGGAACTTGTTAAACTCCCAGTTGCCATGCCAACGAGACGTCCCAGATCGCCGTGCATCCCGACGCCGAAGCGTACTTAACACGTGTCATCTCACGTAAAAAGTACGGCTTTCGAGAAACGCACTTTCGGCACTTTCCTGGGGCGTTTCGGACATTTCTGACCGTTATTTTAAAAACGGACAAAACTCAGAGACCGGGAACGAACTCCCACACCTTTGGTGACTCGCGGGCACGTGGCGGCCATGCCACCTCCCTCTAGTCACCTTTCAATCACAAATCAAGGCCAAAAGACCAAAATACCCCTGGATTTCGGCCAAAGTCCCCGGACTCCTGTGCAAATTTTCTGAAATTGCCAAAGAAGCCCCTCAAAATTCCAAAATACCAAAAACCCCGAAAAACGGTCTAAGTCCGTCCAGGACTCTACCGCAATTTTCACCTATAAATAGAAGTTGCTGTCAAAGCCAAAAGGAGAAAGAAATTTACTCCAAAAAGTCACTACCCCACGGCCCAAACTCAGTTTCACCCCTCCCGAGCTCCCGTTTTATCTCGATTCGCGTGAAATTTCCGTATTTCGATTAAATACGCCCCTCACTACTACGAAACACCGTTTCAAAATACTTTCCATGTCCCGTACACACCCCCGAGCCAAAGGAGTCGACCCTAGCCATAGGTACAACTCCCTCTCTCTAAATCTCTTGTTTCGTCTCGGTTTACGCGCCAGTCGCTACAACCGTTTCAAACAACGTTATTGAAATGTAGACGCCTCCGTCTAACGGGGTCTGATACGTTTTAGCCCCTCGATCCTCTTCTCTTCCCGTAAGAGAAGTAATCACGGGTTAAAACGGCGTTCCGTCCCCGTTCCGTTTACTTTTTACGTCATTTACCATTCCGGATCGATCGATCCGTTGATCGTCATTTACTTTCTGTCATTTACCATTTCCGAGCCGTTTGGCTCGTTGATCGTCGTTTACCATTCCGAGCCATTTGGTTCGTCGATCGTCATTTACAATTCCGAGCCGTTTTGGCCTCATCGATCGTCATTTACAATTCCGAGTCGTTTGGCTCGTTGATCGTCATTTACGATTCCGGATCATTTGATTCCGTTGATACTGCTTTAAATACTGTCATTTACAAAGTCCGACCCGTTTGGATCGTGATAGTATTTACTTTTCAAAGTCCGAGTCGCAACCCGATTCGTTGATTGCATGTCATTTAATACGCATTTTTTTCCGTAAAAATCGTTAACAATGTAATGCCCGGTTCAAAACCGGAGTTCGTCCTTCGAACTCTCTTTCAAAACGCGCGAAATGTCGTTTGGCCTCCAAACGCTCATCTTCAAACTAAAAGACGCCATTTGACACATAAAAATCATTTAATACGCATTTTTCCCGTAAAAATCGTTAACAATGACTCGCCCGGTTCAAAACCGGAGTTCGTCCTTCGAACTCTCTTTCAAAAGGATCAAAATCGACGTTTGCCACGCAAACGCTCATTTCAAACTCAAAACCGACGTTTGTCATTCAAACGCTCGTCTTTTCAAACAAAGTCACCTAATCAACGTTTGACATTCAAACCAAGATTAAGCTTGTCATTCAAGCCCCCATTTCAAAAAACACACACACACACACACATTTTCGAGAAAGTTAGAAAGACTCGTCATGCGAAGCGTTTCGGGTGATCTCGTAATACTCTTCCCGAAACGTAACGTGACCTCCGAACCTAACAATCTCTGGTATTCAAAGCTTTTTACTCGTTTTTGCTACCAATAAAAATGATCCCCTGTTTTCAAAGCCTTTTCCTAAGTTTTTGCTACCAATAAAAACGACACCTTTTCACAATAGCCGTTTCTCAACGTTTGGGCTCAAAATGCAAAAAACCGCGTGGCGACTCCTCATTTTTCCTTCCCATGAAGTGAGGTCTTAGACACCAACCACCCCGCGAAAGACAACCGCCCTCTCCGCGCCCCGCGCGCGAAAGGTCCGGGTAATTTCAGCTACTTCAAGTAGCTAGTTCAAATTTTAGTTTTTATTTTGTTTTTTATAATAGCATAAATATTGAAATAAAATTGAGCAAATTTAAACTTGCTACACCGTGTAGCGAGTTTAGTCAGACAAAATTATGAACTCGCTACACCGTTTAGCGAGTTTCAAAAAATGGATCATTTAGGTCAATAGTTTGGAAGGCTTGTTATTTGGAAAAATTCCTCTTTACCCACATATCTCAAATCATAATCCATTAAAACCCAACCCTAATTTAAAAAGACATCTCCCTTTTATATTCCAAATCAAAATCCCTTTAAACCCCAATATGCTATATACCGGCCAAAATTATTGACGACTCCGTTAAAAATACCGTCTCTCTCTCTTGGCGTTGCATAGTGATCGCTAATTTCATGTCGTTTATTAAGGAACCAATTTCGGTATTGAAAAATTTGAATTTTCAATCCTTTCATCAAATTCAATCATTAAGGAAAAGAGGTATTACATCCGAATTATGATTTTGATTGAATTCCGTTTATATTATGTATTAATTTTCATTTTTTTACCTCAGAATTTTGAGTTTTTTGATGAATATTTTGATTGAATTCACTCACAGACAAAAGAACATCACCTTCCATGGAGTCTAATGTGATGGTGATGTTGAATTATGGAAGATTTTCTGTTGTTACTAGGTTTGATCAATTTAATTCTTATGAATCTATTGTTGAATTTAGTTGCAACAGATGGAATAGTTTGAAAAAGGAGACAATCTCGATGTCATATATTTTAGCTGAGAAAAGGTCGTGCATGTTGGCTAGTGAGCAAGATTTCATTTGTATGGGTGTTATGATTGCTCGTAGGAATATTGAGCTGCTAGAAATAAATGTGAATGACTTGAGTATCTGTGTTAGTGATGTCAGTGATTTCTTTGAGAAATCATTTTCCACCTTATGCGAAGGTAGTAGTAGTAGAAATGAGGATAATGTCAAATTCTTCCACCACAAAGAAAAGAGAATGAGAAGTGCGGAATGGGCAGACGCAATACAAAATATTGGGCAGATATTTGAAGGTGGATCTGTTGAATTTAGGAATGCATTGTGTAAGTTTGCAACTGAAGTGGGGTTTGATTTAAATTATGTGAAAAATGAACCTACTCGTATTACGGCCGTATGCTCACACAAAGAATCAAAAGGTTGTCCATGGAAGATACATGCCTCAATTGAAAAATGCAGTGGATATTTCTACATAAGGAAATATATTCCTGATCATATATGCAAGGATGCGATTAGTTGTGATTTTGGGCAAAGGATGGGATGTGATGTTCTTTCTAGTGTTATCCGTGATAAGGTTAGAGATGATCCAAATGTTAGTCCTGCTTCTCTTGTAAAATCGTTGCTAACAGAGTATGGTCTCACTGTTCATTACAAGGTTGTTTGGAGAGCAGTTGAGAAGGCGAAAAACATTATTTTTGGTGATGCAAAGTTTTCTTATAATAAGCTTAAAGCATATACAGATTAAATTAGGGAGGTGGATCCAGATGGTTGTGTGAAGTTTGAGTCTGATCCTGTGACTTCTCGTTTCCAACGGTGTTTTTTTGCATTTGGGGCATGTTTGCGTGGATTTAAGTTTTGTCGTCCCTTGTTATTTTTGGATGCCACATTTTTGACTGGAATGTTTCGGGGTACCCTACTTGCAAAGAATTGGCGAAAGATGGAGATAATGGTATGAGAATTTTATTATTAATGCTTTTAAATTTTTTTCTATGTAGCATCAGAATTAAGTTGAGTTTGTGGTATAAGACCTTTGTATATGATGTTGTTAAGTCCTATACCAGTTGCTATAGGTTCATACAGATGTCTTATAACATATGTATATGATTGTGTGAGTACCTATACTACTTGATATAGGACCATTCAATGGTCTTATAGCTTTATATATGAAGTTTCCAGGTCCTATACCACTTGCTATAAGACCATTCAAAGGTCTTATAGCGTCGTAGATTACGTTGGCAGGTCCTATATTATTTGCTAAAGGACCATTCAAAGGTCTTTATAGCTGTGTTTATGATGTTCCCAGGTCCTTTATCACTTGCTATATGACCAATAAAATCTCTTAGTCCATGTGATATGAGACAACTTATTAATGTTTTAACATTTTGTATATTGGTTTGGTTGTAGGCCTATTCCATGTTGCATTTGTTGTGGTTGGATCGGAGGATACTGAAAATTGGACGTGGTTTCTCCAAAATCTCCGTCCTTACATAACTGAGCGAGGAGTGACATTTGTTTCGTATCGTCATCAGGGCATCATTACTGCGGTTCATGAGGTTATGCCGTTTTCACACCATTCATTATGCATGTTCCATTTAAAAAACAACCTTAGAAATAAACTTGGTGGTTTATCGAAGGAGGTGCGGTCCAATATTCTTCACAAATTTTCTAAGCTTTCAAAAGCTCCAACACTTGAGCACTTTCAGATTCTTCTGGACGAAATCATAAATGAGGGCGGTACGAAGGTGTCTGAGTTTTTCAACAATCTTTCGAAAGAAAACTATGCAGCTGCTTATTTTGGAGGTAATCGTTATGGAGAATTGTACTCAAATACGGCCGAGTCATTTAATGCTATGATAAAGGAGTATAAATCTCTCCCTGTTGTAGAGTTGATAGACAGTATACGTTTGAAGATTATGCCAAGAATGTACAGACGTAAACAAGACTCAAATTCATGGGCAAATGTGTTGTGTCCATCCACCCAGAAGGTATACTTGGAATGTGCAGACAAAGGAAGGTCATGGATCATACATGCTTGCGATGAATATGTATTTGAAGTTCATTCAGATCCTTCTATGGTTGTCAACATACAGGAGTACACATGTTCATGTGGTATGTGGCAGCAGAATGGATTTTCGTGTGTTCATTCCATATCCGTCTTCAGCAGGTTTAAGAACAATTCTTCTTCTTTCATTCAAGATTATTTCAAGGTAAGGAATTACAGGGAATCTTATGCTCTGTTAATTCCAGCTATTTCTACATTAGGTCCTCCTGTAGTTGATGGGGAATCTGTGGTTCTTCCTCCTGAAACAAAATGCCCCCCCGGTAGGCCAAGGAAAAATCGCTACATTTCTAGAGGAGAAGGTACAAAGAGGAAGATGAAATGTCGTCGATGCGGAAAAGAAGGTTATCATAATAAAAGATTATGCAAGGAGCCATTGCAAATTACTTTTAGTTGAGTCATTTTTTTCTTATTCAAATAATTATTAATTTAATTCTATAAACGTCCTATTTGACATTACACATGTGTTCATTACAATGTTATACAAACATTTTAATTTCAGAATTTTGGTTAATTGATTTTTTCGATATCCTAAAATATTTGTTGTTAATTGTTCTTTTTTTATTCCAATGTATGAAGGAATTGTAACAGGATTATTCATGTAGTAACAGGCCTCTAATTGGTCCTATACCAATTGGTATAGGACCTGCCAACATCATACACAACTATATAAGCCCTTTAATTGGTCATATAGCAATTGGTATAGGACCAACCATCTTCATATACATAGCTATTAGACATTTATTTGGTCCTATAAAAATTGCTATAGGACCTACCAACATCATATACAAAGCAATAATGCATTTGAAAGGTCCTATACTAATTGGTATAGGACCTGCCAACATCATACACAACTATATAAGCACTTTAATTGGTCCTATAGCAATTGGTATAGGACCAACCATCTTCATATACATAGCTATTAGCCTTTATTTGGTCCTATAGCAATTGGTATAAGACCTCCTAACATCATATACAAAGCAATAATGCCTTTGAAAGGTCCTATACCATCTGCTATAGGACCATTGATCCAGTTCATTGTGGTGTTCCAACAACAGACAGACAGGCGGCCGCCCCATCTGTCTCCAGGCGCCCGCCCCAACTTGCACCAGCGCAGCTTCAACTCTCGGCCTTCCAGGCGGCCGCATCACACAGGCAGTCGCTCGCCTCGCCAAGGGCCGAAGGATCAGCAAGCCACGGTCTCTCAAGCGGCCGCATGAAGGCCATCCAGGCGCACGCCTCACTGTATTTTGGTACTTTCTTGGGATATTTGTTTTAGGATTTGGAGAAGTATTTAAACTCATTTATAACTTTGTTGAATTCGGTTTTTGATGATTAAGAATTAATAAAGAAAACCCACTATGAGACCTTAAAAATATTTGAAATATATTTATCCAACATATATCACATATAATAGTAAAATGTTCAACAACAACCAATTTTTATAATTCCATCCAAAAAGAAACTAAGATGTTTAATTTATGAATGATGAGGACAATGTGGACTTGCTAAAATGTCATGTATCATTTTCCCTCTATACTTCGAGACAACATCGTCTTCATATGTCTTGCTAATTACTCCTTTATCAAACAATTCCTCTGCTTCCATTAGGACGATTATTCCACAATCCAAACTATCATCTCGCTGTTGTGGAATGTCTCCGTGTTTCATATCTATGAAAGTATCCATGTCCTTTTGAGTCTCCTCTAGTCGTTTGTACAGTGCCCTGACATGATCAAACTGAAATTGAAAGAAAGGAATCAATTATTATATTTGAAATCAAACACCAGTTATCAGAATTCAAAAAATTTAAAAATAGAAATTTGAATGGTCCTATAGCAGTTGGTATAGGACCTGGCAACGTCATATACAAAGCTATAAAGCATTTAAAGGTCCTATAGCAGTTTGTATAGGACCTTGTAACATGATATACACAACATATTTCAGGTCATATATAAAATATTACCATTAGTTTGCCGTGTGTTGCGTAGTGGTCTTTTCCTTTTGTCCTCTTCATGGAGTTGTAAAATTTATACTCCCCATTTTCTGTGTCAAGCACTAGCAATGTCCAATGATCGTTTGTCCTGACACCACGATCATTCCTTGATGAGTGAATTGGAAACAATATAAAAACTGTTTCATCATCCGTAAATTGTTTGATGACATTGTTGATTCCTCTATTTATTTCTTCCGAGTTCTTGTCCTTCAACCATTGCTGGAAACAAATAAATTTTAAATGTACGCATAAATCTGATAATTAACTTTAATTAAAAAAAAATTCGATGCGTAAGTATATTTTAAATCAATAAATAATACTTACGGTAGCAAAACTTGAGACAAAATTAACTTTTGCCCTTTGGCGTCCACCAGATGGAGGGGGGAGTTCTTTGTATTTATTCCTCAAAATGTTTAGGTAAGCATCCATCACCTAAAAATTCATTTAAGTAGTAAAAAGTCAGCGTTCGCTGGCATATATATTAAACCACATATTTATTATTAAAAAAAAAAAACATGTTGTTAAGTCCTAATTATCAGCTTTATGCTTTATGTACTGAAATCGAGAGCCAATGCAAAATAGAGCAGGTCATATAGCAAAGGTTATAGGACCTGGATCAAAGCACATCCAAATCAAAAAGCAAAAAAGAGCAGGTCCTATAGCAAAGGTTATAGAACCTGGAACAGGTCCTCTGTCACATTAATAATAAAAAACATAATGAAAAAAATTGCCTCAAAATCATATGCACACTACAGCAGATCCTATAGCAAGGGGTATATGACCAATTACAAGTCATATTCCACATCATCAAACAATCAAACTGAATCAAATCATCTCCAAATCAAATGCACATTACAACAGATCATATAGCAAGGGGTATAGGACATATTACAAGTCATATACCACATAATCAAACAATCAACTGAATCAAATCATCTCCAAATCAAATGCACTCTATAACATGTCCTATAGCAAATGTTATAGGACCTGGAACAGGTCCTCTGTCACATACATAATCGCAAACAAAATGAAGCATGTTAAATCAAAATCATATAAGACATGTTTATGTCATTCACCAATTCAACAACACATAACACATACTAAGACAAAGACAAAGACAAAGACACATATTTATATAGTTGAGGGATAAAAAATGTTTGTACCGCAGCTTCGGTCATCATATCATGAGCCAATTCCCACATTTGCCACATCGCCACATGCAATCCCGAAATGTACCATACACTGTCACTGCAAACAAAAAATAAAAAAAAAACATTTCTATTTTCATCAAGATTTTTAATAAATGAAAACAATTTTTAGTAAAAGTGTTACTTACGGACGTGCGAGTCTTTCGCATAAATCTGTAAATTTTCTCTTTGTTTCATCATCCATGGACTTGGTTGTTAGACTGAAGTTCTCATTAAATGTTGGTAAGAAAACATTGATGTCTTCCAATTCATCAACATCTAAAACCATTTTACTCCCAACCAAGTCTTCTTTTTCTTTTTTCTTCTTTCCCTCGATGTTTGAAACCTGTGGCCTTCTCTTCTTTCCGTCATATTGTGAATGTATGCCCAAATTTTGTTTTTGTTGGATTCACGCGAGTTTGAAAACATCCGATTTAATTTGAAAAACGGAGTTGCCACGCCATTTTGATTTCCTCAAAACTTTGAAAAAAAGGATTTATGGGTTCGGAGGTTAAGTTACCCCTTGGGAAGAACGGATCGTCGTTCACCCAAGGTGCCTTGCCGTAGCAAGTCTCCCTAGATTCCTTTTATCTTGCTTGCTTGCGTGCTTTCTTGTGTGCATGTGTTTGAATGAAAGGGGAGGGAATGTCCCAAGTTGTCTTCCGGACGTACAAACCATTTATTGGTTGTCGCTCGGGATTTCTTGGATTTTACGTATTCGGGATTTTGATCCCATCCTCATCTTGGACTTGTGATCATCGCATTTTTAACCTTGGGACTTGCGTGATCGAGAGAAGGACTCTCTTTTATAGCCCAAAAATGAGGTTCTTTAGGAAGGAATGTCCTTAGCCCATCAATCCTACACCTTAAGACGATCGAGCTTATATGAATGCTTCATGCTCGTCTTAAGTGATAGTCGGAGATATTGGGTTCAAGGTTATCCCTTTCTAAAGAGATTATGGCACCTTTAATGGAAGAAACGATGTAAAGATAGGATCTTTACACCGGTCCGTTCCAAGGTTGCTAATGGGGACATGGGGGAATGCATGTAAAAAATGACATTTTTATTGAAAAGATGACATTTTTGGGTTGCAAAGGATGTATTTGATTTGCAAAGGATGCATTTTGATGTAAAGAAGTGATCTTTATGCAAAGGATGCATTTTTATGAGGAAATTGATACTTAATATGCAAAGGATGCACTTTTATGAGGAAAATAGTATTTATTATGCAAAGGATGCACAAAGGTTCCGTTTTTGAAAGCAAAGGATGCTAAGTTCATGCAAAGAGATGATTTTTAATGCAAAGGATGCATGAAAATGGGTTTTAGGTGCAAAGGATGCACCTTTTTTATAAAGACACGATTTTTATATGCAAATGATGCATTTTGGATGTAAAGATTGCATTTTTATGAGCAAAGGATGCATAAAGATAGTATTTTTATGGTAAAAAGGGGGTTTTAGGTGCAAAGGATGCACCTTTGATTCAAAGATTACATTTTTAATGGCAAGTGAGGCCTATTTCATGCAAAGGGGGAAGGGGGGTATGATAAAGATATGATCTTTAATGATAACTACCAAGTCCCAAGCAAGATAATGACAATATGCAATGAGCAATTTAAATCATATAGGGCAAGTAAAATGCAAGGTTAAGGGAGTGAGAGGTTACCAATGGTGGTGGCCTCTTCTCCTTTGGATCTTGCTTGGTGGAAGGACCAACTTTGGAGGCTTCAATGGAGGAGGGAGGTGGCTTCTTGGCTCCTTCAGCTTCTTATTTTCGCAGGGACTCTTTTGGGGGTTTTTATGCTGGAAAAACTGTGTATGGAAATGGGTAGAGGAGGCCTCTATTTATAGGCAGTCTGGATAAGACTAATGAAGCCGTGCGGCCAGAGATCCTTGGCTAATGCAGCCGTGCGACATTTTCCACAATGACTCAACATGTTTCTAGAATCATGCAAGGTGGCAATTCTAGAAGGTTATTGGAATTAAGAAAAACGTGTTTCTTAATTACCAAGCATTACCTTCAGCCCTTAAATGGTTTGGGACAGTTTCGGAATTGTTTCGGAACTCTAGAAAAGTCCGGGGAATTACCGGGAAATTTACCGGAATTGCCGGGAAAATTAACCGGAAGGCATGAGCCAGATTTGGGTACTTACACGTATGTGTAATCAGGATCCACCTTCTTTTTCCTCTTATTACCTCTTTCCTTTACTCTTCTTTCCATGGAGCCCATAGTATCAACTATCTTGTCTTGGTCCCCCACAGCCACAATGTCCATGCACTTCTCTTCAACCCCTTTTGGTTTCTTTTGCAAACTGTCCTTATCCTTTTCAGCCAATTTTTCCTCCAAAATTTTTATTTCTCTGTCTCTCTCCTCTTGCAAACTTTTAAGTTTCTCAATCTCTCTGTCCTTTTCTTTAAGCGCGTTGTCAAAAGTTCTCCTCATCTCAACCTCAGCAGCCAGAAAAACATGTCCCTCTTCAATCGCGTTGTTTGTTTTCAGTTCGTACTCCTTAATTTTTTCCAGCAAATTAGCTTTTTCCAGCTTCAAATTTTCATTTTCACTCCTTAATTCAATCAATTCATTTGTCCCACTCCCCTGACCTTTTTCAGTAGGTGTCAGATTGGACCCCAACATTAATTCAAAATTATCTACTAACTCTTGAAGATTCGTACATCCTCCTTCATCCCCTCCCCCAATCCTTTTTTCAGTACCAGGTTTTTCCACTGACATTTCAAAATCATCATCTTTTCCATCCTCATTTGGTTTCTCCATCAACAATACCTTCTCTTCATCTGTCAATGCGAGCTCTTCAACTTGAACCTATGATAAAATTATTATATCGAATGAATATATTTAACGATAACAAGTGATATAAGATCTGAATACATGTATTATAAGAACTACTAACACCCCATACATTTGCTATAAAACCTTTGAATGGTCATATAGCAAATGCTATAGGACCTGAGAACATAATATAGACAACTATAAAACAATTCAATGGTCCTATAGCAACTGGTATAGGACATGACAACACTATGAAGGGTCCTATATCAACTGGTATAGGACTTAACAACCTCATATTCACAGCTAAAAAACCATTGAATGGTCCTATATCAAGTGATATAGGACCTCAAAAAAATCATATACCAATTCTATAAGACATTGAATGGTCCTATATCAGTTGATATAGGACCATTCAATGCAAAATAGAGCAGGTCCTATATCAACTGATATCAACACTATGAATGGTCCTATATCAACTGGTATAGGATATGATAATACTAAACAATTTACTACATAACATCGTCAACGTGTTTTATACCTGATCACTTCTCAAGTTTTTGATAAAATTCTTGAAATTGGCAATTTTCTTTGATACTTCCCACTTCATACACCTTGGAAGCAAGTTTCTTGTTGCATTGATCACCTTCGTGTGCTCGTTAAACCAATACTACATTTACAAAATAAAGACAAATATGATCAGTCATATATAATTTTACTTATAGTAAATAATAGTAACTAAAATAAAATTAGAGATATAAATTTAAAATGATATTACCGGTAAGATTGAAACACATCCAACAACGAGGATCGGTGATTTATATTTCTCATCTAGAGACTGAATCAAGTTATCTACAATCGCTCTTGACCAATCATAGCTCTTCATTCTTTCCAAATCATCCACATAATATAAAAACCCCGAAGACATCACCTCACCCTTTGAAGCAAAGAACACAGACCCCAATGCTATGAGATTCAGCAATCGCACCACGTCTCCTATATCAACTTCTCTATCACTACTGACCAGCCTTCTCAAGTTTTCCTTCACTTTTTTCATTGTTATTTCATTTGCTTTACAGTTGGGGAAAAGCCTCTCAACTATCCCAAGTGAGTGCCTATCCCTTTTCTTCTTCATATCTATCAATTCACTTCCAGAAACAACCCCGAATATAGATGTTACATCACTTGCACTCAACCCAACCAAAACTTTGCCAAGCAAAAAATTCTTTTCCTTTGGCTTGTAACATCTGATCAAATCTTCTATTGTTGAGTCCATCTTCCTCATGTTCACATCTTTGTTTGAGTTTATAGAATTGAATAGGTTGAAGAAAGGTGATATCTTCAACCTGTTTAAATGAGATTCCCTTAAATCAACCTCTGTCAGGATAGATGCTATAGAATGGAGGTTTGATCAGAAACAAGGGATCCAGGTCAGTCCCTTTGCATTTTTGGTTGTTCCTTTTGCTTTGGTTTTTTTTTGCTTCTGTCGTTTTCTTTGGTGAGTAACGTACGATTCTCTTATCTTGAGACAGTGTAACATCTGCTGATTTAACTGTTTCATCTTCACTTGATTTTCCTGTCTGCATACGTGTCATTCTCTTATCTGCAGACATCGTAGTTTTCCACCTTTTCATACAAAAACAAAAAATAAAACATAAGCCACAAACAAGGAAATTTCATATATAAATCATTTTATATAACAAATGTTACTGGATCAAGGCACATCCAAATCAAAAAGCAAAATAGAGTAGGTCCTATAGCAAAGGTTATAGGACCTTTAACAGGTCCTCTGTCATAGTAATAATAAAAAATATAATCAAGAAATTTGCCTCAAAATCATATGAACACTTCAACAGATCCTTTAGCAAGGGGTATAGGACATATTACAAGTCATATACCACATCATCAAACAATCAAACTGAATCAAATCATCTCCAAACAAATGCACACTATAACAGGTCCTATAGCAAAGGTATAGGACCTGGAACAGGTCCTATGCAACATAAAAAATTGGAAACAAAATGAAGCATGTTAAAGGACAATTCATGTATACATGATTTTATATAACAATTGTTACTGGATCAAGGCAAATCCAAATCAAAAAAAAAAATAGAGCAGGTCATATAGCAAATGTTATAGGACCTGGAACAGGTCCTCTGTCACATTAATAATAAAAAATATAATGAAGAAATTTGCCTCAAAATCATATGAACACTTCAACAGATCCTTTATTAAGGGGTATAGGACATATTACAAGTCATAGACCACATCATCAAACAATCAAACTGAATTAACTCATCTCCAAATCAAATGCACACTACAACATGTCCTATAGCAAAGGTTATAGGACTTGTAACAGGTCCTCTGCCACATACATAATCTCAAACAAAATGAAGCATGTTAACTCAAAATCATATAAACACCTCAAAATCATATGCACACTACAACAGATCCTTGAGCAAGTGGTATAGGACATATTACAAGTTATATACCACATCATCAAACAATCAGACTGAATTAAATCATCTCCAAATCAAATCCACACTCCAACATGTCCTATAGCAAAGTTTATAGGACTTGGAACAGGTCCTCTGCCACATACATAATCTCAAACAAAATGAAGCATGTTAACTCAGAATCATATAAACACCTCAAAATCATATGCACACTACAACAGATCATTGAGAAAGGGATATAGGACCATTTATCACATTGTTATAAGACCTTTTACATATCATATAGCAAGTGTTATAAGACCTGTTACAGATCATATAACACATCAATAAACACAATCAAATTGAAGTTGCCAGGTCCTATACCACTTTATATAGGACCATTTACCACATTGTTATTCACATAAAACAATAAATCAAGTTTCGAGAAAAAAAATTGTACACACAATAAAATCTGATACCTAAAATTTCAAGATGATTTCGTGTATTGATGGTTCTCAGAAGACAGCCACTTGCAATAAATCTTCAATCAGTTCGATTATGCCTTCAATGGCGTGTTTAGGGTTTGATTTGGTATTGGAGACTTGTTGGCGCCGTGTGTTTAGGGTTTGATTTGGTATTGGAGACTCGTTGGCGCCGCTTGGATAACGAGAGATTTTTTGAAAAAAAAAATCTTTTTTTTTGGAATGTGCGGTAACGGCGGTGTTAACAAACCGTTTGTGTCCGTGATGTGTGGGTTTTAGTGGGATTTCAATCTCAAATGGGTTAAAATGGCTTATTTATTTGAACTATGGGTTTTTGGGTCTCTAACTCTTGTTATTTTTGATAAAGAGAATTAAACAAAAAATCAAAAGATTTGGTCATACCAAAAGGATAGTACAGTTATCTAATAAAAATTAAGAACATTCTTTTTCAAATGAAAACTTTCCATTAACTCATGCTCGTACATCTAAAAAAATATGTCATATTTATTTAGATTAACTCATCATGAACATAATTATGATATTTATTTAAACTTGTTAGTTCAAATTTGAATTCGCTACTTCAAGTAGCTAGTTCAAATTTTAATGTTTATTTTATTTTTTATAATAGCATAAATATTGAAATAAAATTGAGCAAATTTAAAATTGCTATACCGTGTAGCGAGTTTAATCAGACAAAATTATAAACTCGCTACACCGTTTAGCGAGTTTCAAAAAATGGATCATTTAGGTCAATAGTTTGGAAGACTTGTTATTTTTGATAAAGAGAATTAAAAAAAAATCAAAAGATTTGGTCATACCAAAAGGATAGTACAGTTATCTAATAAAAATTAAGAACATTCTTTTTCAAATGGAAACTTTCCATTAACTCATGCTCGTACATCTAAAAAAATATGTCATATTTATTTACATTAACTCATCATGAACATAATTATGATATTTATTTTCAATTTAACTTATTTAATTTTGAGAAGAAAAATCAAAATCCTAAAAACACTAACAATTGTGTTAAATGAAAAAAAAAAATCCCAAACCCTCCGCTCCCTCATCAAACCCAACCCACTCATTCCTCTCCCTCTTTTGAAATACCAATTTATACTATCTTTATTTCTTAGAATATTGTCATGCACTTCAATCAAATTTCTTAAAATGATGATCATCTTTCCCGATATTCGTCTTTATAAATACATAATTTTTTGAGATCGATAGAAAAATTGACAAATTTATTAATACTTTATTTACTATGCTTCAAAGATTTTTTTAAAGAAAAATTAAATAAATTGTTTGATGTATCGAACTAAAATAAACCCAATAACCATATTACCCCATCCCACTTATTAAATAGAAACTCAAACCCAGATTCATCACACTCCACTATATATATATAGATATAGATTATTATTATTATTATATTAAATAACCACATACTCCCTCCGCCCTAGGAAATCCGTCACTTTTTATCCAAAATGACGTCCCGTTTGAAGCGTCACTTTTTATAAAATGGAAATGTTTTATTAATATTCTATTACACCCGCTCACTATTCCCTCCACTCATTCTCTCTCCTAAAACACTATTACACTTACAACACTTTTTAAATTTACTATTTCCTCCACTAATTCTCTCTCCTCTTTTCAAATTACACTCACAACATTTTTTCTTTTCACTTTTTTCCTTAATTTGCGTACCGATCCTAAAATGGTGACACTTTTCTTGGGACGGAGGGAGTATACTTTATAAATGGACAATAATTTGGTTTATAAAAATTCAACACCCTTTCAACTCATCATTCTATCTCCCACCATTTTTTTATATCTATTTTTTTTATGATTAGTAAAATTATTATTATTAATATCATTTATAATTAAAAAAACATACTTCACACTTAATTAATTTTAACTAAAAAGATATTGAAAAATTAATATGGATAATAAAAAAATTTATATTAAAAAAAGAGCATTTATTATGTGTCCAAAGTAAATGAAAATAGTCTCTATTTATAGAGAAAAAAAAATTATGAATTTTGGTGTAAAAACTTTTTTTGAAAAAATTATTTTTTTGTAAAATAATTGAGGTAAAAAAAGGGGGTAAAAATTAAAAAGCTGAAATAAAACCGGCCAATCAGACCCCGCCAAGTGTCGCAATGTAAAAAAAAAAAACAAAACAAAACCCCCTGCGTACACGCCCCTTTGCTGGCGCGTGTACATCACGCGTCAACGTGTCTTCCAATCAGATCCTGCCACGTCACCTGTTAATCCTATATCTTCAACTTTGCCACCGTGTGAAATTATGAAAATGCCCTTGGTTTGAGCGGGAACATCGACTGTCCTGTTATTATATATAGATAGATGACAGTCCATTTGTTTTACAATATCAGCGTATGTAGCGGGCATGTATTCGTGTATTTAAAGATTTTATGTTTATGTATTCAAAAATGTCAGTTCATGTGTTTAAAATTATCAGTGCATGTGTTTTAGGCTGTCAATATAAGTGTTAAAGGAATGTCAATTTTAGGGATACAAATAAACAGTTTTTGTGTAAAAAATTATCGGTTCGTGTTTTTAAAAGTGTCAGTTCGTGTTAAAACTAACACTGTCATTCTAATACTAGCACCATTCTAACACACTAGCACCACTGACACTCTTTTAACAATAAAACTGACATTGGCACTAAAAAAATTATAATTAGCACGGGCACTAGTTAAAAAAGTCAGGGTGGCAGCACCCCTTATACTCCTGACCCCAAGGAAGCCCTCCTATAAGGCATTTACATCACTCTTACATCAACAATTAATTGGCTGTTCCAGCTGCTCCTGCCAAGATTCGAACTCCCCACGATGAGGTTGCAAGCCCAACAATGCTGCTTCCTTTACTGCTCAAATGTGCTCCGGGGGACTCCAAAGGCTCCTGAAACTCATGATATAAATATTTCCACAAAGATCCCACAGGAGGCCTTAGGTGCGAGGATTGAAAGAATTGATGATACGGTTGCCATTTATGATATCCCTCCTCGTTCATCAAGTCTTTCTTTTTTCGGTCTGATCCATATTGCATGTTTTATAAAATCCATTTTTCTTATTGTTTAGAAAAAACATGTTTTTCGACCAACTCCAGAATAAATGGTAAATATTACAAAATTCATTCTGTATTGAAATAGAGTTGGTCTTATAAAAATACGTTTTTTTCTAAATTTAAGGAAAAATTATTTTTACACAGACACTTAACAATACATTCACTGGCACTCTTCACACTGACACTTTCTTATACAAACACTAACACTTTTTTTTATCATACACTGACACTTAATAATACATGCAATGACACTCTTTGCACTGGCACTTTGTTACACTAACACTGACACTTAATAATACATGCACTGACAATCTTTACACTGGCACTTTGTTACACTTACACTAACACTTTGTTACACTAACAATGACACTTTTTTACATTAACACTGGCACTTAATAATACATGCACTGACACTCTTTACACTGGCACTTTATTACACTAACACTGACATTTTTTTACACTGGCACTTAATAATACATGCACTGACACTGATGCCGCAAGAATCGTGTTGTATCAATCTCCGTCCAAAGAAGAAGATCGATCTCCTAGCTCTGACTGAAACACGTAACCCACGACTAGCTTCTAATGGTCTCCTGAAGACCCTCGGGCGTGAGAGTAAGCATGGTGATTTGAGATCTAAATAATTATAATGAACAAGATGATTCAAAATAATAAATAGTAATTATCTTAAAACTGTTGAAGTTGTGGAGTATTTATAAGCGTTGATTTGTGTTATAATTGGAGTAGGATTGTATGAAATCCCTAGAATCACGGATCAGATTTGTATGAGAGATCGTGTCCATAAATAACTCCTGATTTGTAGGACTTCTGTTATGGAAAGAATCATATATGCCTCGTGACTCTGTAGGTTGACGTACGCTTTGTAGGTCGAGGTCGCCTACATGGATCTAGGTCGACCTGACTACTGAATGACATAGCCAGGTACTATCCGTATAAGAGATGGATCGCATGTCGAACAAAGCTAGGTCGGGACCGTGGAGGTCGAACAATGAGCTAGGTCGACTGATCTTGCTTGATGGGTCTTGGGCCTTATAATACTTGGGTCGACCCACTAAGGATGTGGTGGCAATAATACTCGAATAATTGGGCTTTGATCGTTGGGCCTAGCCCGTCACTTTTATTCCGTTCAGACACTTTTTACACTGACACTTTTTTACTCTAACACTGACACTAGCGGGGGAATCAAAACACGTTTTTTCTAACCTTAAGAAAAAATAAAGGAAAATGAAAATAAAAAGAAAATATAAGTATTCTGAGCCGGGCTAATCAAATAAGCCGAAAATAATTTGAACTGTCGCCGACAAAAGCAATGGAGAATGACAACGGCAGCGAATCTCCGGAGCTAAAGCAGAAGACGAGGCATAAGGGTAAGCACGACAAACCAAAACCATGGGATGACCCGAACATAGACCACTGGAAAGTTGAAAAGTTTGACCCTTCCTGGAACGAAGGCGGCTTGCTTGAAGTCAGCTCTTTTTTTACGCTCTTTCCCCAATACAGGGGTAGGTTAATCCTTTCTCTGACGTGTTTGGTTGTTCGATTGAATTCTCTCTATTTTAATTCAGTAATTTTGGCTAAATTTGTCCCTAAATCATTTTTTATTTTTTTTTACTTCGTATCTCGTTATATTGTCGCAAAACTAAAATTTTGAAAGTGAATAGCAAGAAATTATGATTTTTTCTATCAAAAATCAATTTTTTCGGAATGACCCTTAAATTTCAAATTGAGATTTATTTTGGGACGGAGAGAGTATTATCTTTGTTATTAAATATTGAATCTTTTAGTAGTTGGGTCCTCACTGTATATTTCAATAGTTTTTACTGTCTCCTCGAGACAGTGCCCCATGTTCTGGTCCCAAGGGGCAGACTTCCAATTATGGTACCTCTCCCGCTTACAAAAAGACCAGCAAAGAAACTCCCTGACTGAACCTGGCATAACTCATTAAAGATGGAACGAATTGAGCAAACAACTCCCTTATCACAGGACTATGCAGCAAAAGATGTTCTACACTTCCCCCATCTGCCTTATGCATAAAGCACCAGTTAAGATAAATTATCTTGCAAACCTGCATCACTTGTGAGGATAGCTGCATTTGTTGCACTTTACTTGGTTGGTATGAGGAAGAGTCTATGGAAATTTTATAAATTGTTATAACACCTATCTTCTGGATTCACTTTGTTACGGCTTGAGGATGGACGGTTAAAGTAGTTATGCACACAATATTATACCTCGTGATTATCAACAATGATCTTATTGACTCCCTCAGTCCCAAAATGAATGTCCAAAATTCTTTCAAATCTACACTTGATCATGAGCAATTTTGAAAAAAATTTGGACATTCATTTTGGGACGGAGGAGTACAATTTACTAGTTGGTGCAAGGTAGTTGGAAGAATATAAAAACATATGTCATAAGTTATAGGTGTCTCTGTGGATTGTGTTATTGTTAGTAATTTAATTCATGAATAAACCATTTACCATGGGAGATGCATGGATTTTCCATTAGATGAAGAAAAATTCTATTAAGCATTGAGCGCCTACTACTACAATTAGGTGTGAGATAGCCTGCTAATGTGGTCAAGTCTATTGGAAAAGTCCTGGCCAAAATTTCAACTTCCAGTAGAAATGCTAATCCTAGTACTTCGGCTTCTAAAGATTGTCCAGGGGTACGCGGCATATTTCCGCACTCCCGTACGGACAAATCAGTTGGAAAACAACACTGCATGGTACGAACCACACGTGATCCAGGGGGCACGTGGCATATTTCGGCTTCTAAAGATTGTCCAGGGGCATATTTCGGCTTCTAAAGATTGTTCGGCTTCTAAAGATTGTCCAGGGGGCACGTGGCATATTTCCGCACTCCCGTACGGACAAATCAGTTGGAAAACAACACTGCATGGTACGAACCACACGTGATCCCTCACATGGGTTCATTTTCCATGCCTATAAATACCCACGACATTTATGATTGGCAGCTAGAGTTTTTTCCTAGATTTGTTCCGCGATCCCTGTCTTCTCCTGAGCTTAGTTAGTTCCTATTCCCGCTCCTCCTCTTCATATCTCTTCGGCGGTTCTTGTAACGTTAATTTTAGACCCACGCGACTATATGCCGCAGGGACCTTATTCAAACATGTGTCTTGCCAGATGGCCACTCCTAAAGTGCTTATGTACAATGAGAAGCATGAAAAACCATCCTATCACATAATACGACTTATGAGGTAGTGATCTGAGAAATACATGATTCCCCATGCTCCAATTGCGCCAGAGGGGATTAATGATGTAATCCGGTTCAAGAAATATTTGACAAAGTCAAATATATTAATTATTTTTGTATTTTAATTAGTATTTTAGGATTTAATTTGTTTTAGTTTATATTTTATTTATTAATTTCGTCATTTATTTTAATAGGATGATTAGAGGTGATTTTAGAGTAGATTTTGAGGAGATTTACAAGTTTTTGAGTCCTATTTAGTTACCATATAGGTTAGGAGTAATTCTAGAAGGTTTAGGATTGTTTTTCAAGTTTTATGGACACTATAAAATAGGCCTAAGGTTGTAATCCGAATTTAGACTATTTTTTATTAATAAAATTATTGCTTTGCAATTGTGGGGTTTTCCTTTAAGCTTTTTAGCCTGCAAGCTTTTTAGCCTGCAGAAGATTCTCTTAGGAGTTTCTTATTAAGTCAATTCATTGGCTTTTCCCAATAATCTTCTTCGGTTGATTATTAGATTAAATTCTTTTGCGAGAAGTTTAATCATATCCCTTTTTATTCGTTAATCGATTTTACTCCTTTTGCGAGGATTGAATCGATTATCTTTTATTCTTTTAATTCCGCTGCGTTTTAATTTACATCAGTTGGTATCAGAAAGAGTTCGATCCATGGAAAAGATGACCAACAATGGTGGAGAAGAAAAATCACTTCTTTCTTGAGAAGATCGATATGCGTCTGAAGCATGATCGTTGTCAGGTAAGAAAATTTTCTATAAAGTTTAATAAACTTGAGAAGGAGGCCGACTACAAAAATGACTTGATGCTTCATTATGAATCCGAGATTCAGAGCGACGCACTTCAGGCATGGCATCAGTCTTTGATAGATAAGTATCGAGAGGAGAGGGATGTTGTTTGGGCAGAAGCCGTTCGTTGTTATGATCAAATAGGTATTTATACAAAATCAATCGGCGTTTCGAAGCAAAGCGAGCTATTGAATTGAAGCGTCTCGAGGAAAAAATCGCCTTGTTATTGAAAAATTTCCTGCCCAAGAAGATCCTGTTGAATGTTGAAGAGGAGATTATTGTTGAAGATCTATGTGCAAAGGACGAGGTCATTAAGGTATGTGATAATAATATTCCTACCCATATTATAAACCTTGTTCATGACCTAGTTGAGCCCAAGGTGGAGGATGTTGTTAGTATTAATTGGTTTATTGCAAAATCAAATTTTGTGTGGGGTAATATTTTTGTTGATGATTTTCTTATGGTTGATCATGGGGTGGTCGGGGAGGACGATCAACAAAGTCAAATATATTAATTATTTTTGTATTTTAATTAGTATTTTAGGATTTAATTTGTTTTAGTTTATATTTTATTTATTATTTTCGTCATTTATTTTAATAGGATGATTAGAGGTGATTTTAGAGTAGATTTTGAGGAGATTTACAAGTTTTTGAGTCCTATTTAGTTACCATATAGGTTAGGAGTAATTCTAGAAGGTTTAGGATTGTTTTTCAAGTTTTATGGGCACTATAAAATAGGCCTAAGGTTGTAATCCGAATTTAGACTATTTTTTATTAATAAAATTATTGCTTTGCAATTGTGGGGTTTTCCCTTAAGCTTTTTAGCTTGCAGAAGATTCTCTTAGGAGTTTCTTATTAAGTCAATTCATTGGCTTTTCCCAATAATCTTCTTCGGTTGATTATTAGGCTCCGTTTGTTTGGGGGGAAATGTTTTCCGGAAAACATTTTCCTCATTTTCCGGTGTTTGTTTCGCACCAGAAAATGGGGAAAACTTCATTTTTATCTTATTTTTCGGAAAACATATTCATTTTCCGGAAAACATTTTGCCGGAAATCATTTTCCGGAAAATGTTTTACGCTAAACAAACGGAGCCTTAGATTAAATTCTTTTGCGAGAAGTTTAATAATATCCCTTTTTATTCGTTAATCGATTTTACTCCTTTTGCGAGGATTGAATCGATTATCTTTTATTCTTTTAGTTCCGCTGCGTTTACGAGGATTGAATCGATTATCTTTTAAAAGAATAAAAGATAATCGATTTTGAGTCATTTATTTTAATAGGATGATTAGAGGTGATTTTAGAGTAGAGTTTGAGGAGATTTACAAGTTTTTGAGTCCTATTTAGTTACCATATACTCCCTCCGTCCCGCTAATATCCGCACACTTTTCTTTTTGGGCGTCCCGCTAATATCCGCACACTCTCAAAAAGGAAACTTTATATTAATAAAATATTCACCCAACCCCATTCATTCTCTCTCCTACATTATTTTAATACTCACAACACCATTATAATTTATTACACCCTCCACTCATTCTCTCTCCTACTTTACTTTTACACTCACAACATTTTATTAAAATATCATATTCCTTAATTCCCGCGCAAACAGTGTTAGTGCGGATATTAGCGGGACGGAGGGAGTAGGTTAGGAGTAATTCTAGAAGGTTTAGGATTGTTTTTCAAGTTTTATGGGCACTATAAAATAGGCCTAAGGTTGTAATTCGAATTTAGACTATTTTTTATTAATAAAATTATTGCTTTGCAATTGTGGGGTTTTCCCTTAAGCTTTTTAGCTTGCAGAAGATTCTCTTAGGAGTTTCTTATTAAGTCAATTCATTGGCTTTTCCCAATAATCTTCTTCTTCGGTTGATTATTAGATTAAATTCTTTTGCGAGAAGTTTAATCATATCCCTTTTTATTCGTTAATCGATTTTACTCCTTTTGCGATGATTGAATCGATTATCTTTTATTCTTTTAATTCCGCTGCGTTTTAATTTACATCAATTAAGAAGGGCGTAAACTCGGCACTGCTATGAACTCTGTCTGTCCTCGAACTCCAAATATCTATAGCTTAACTTACTGAATCACGTTTGCTATTTCTTGACCTTTATATGTTTTCAAGCATCAAGCTTTTTTAATTCAATGTGTTCGCACTCCTGCATGATTATTTGTATTATTACATTTAAGCTAAGAATGTTTCTGTTTGATTAAGTTTTTCGCGATAGAGCGTTTGTCTTAAATCATGCTAGTTGGAAGTTCAGTGTGTTCCTTGTACTTATGTTTGAACTTGCCCTTGATTCATGCAGAAAAGTACTTGCAAGAAGTTTGGCCAATCATAAGAGGTGCCTTGAAAGAACATGGCATTCCTTGCGAGCTGGATTTGGTTAGTGATGCAAACTTTTGTCTGCAAATGAACTTTGTCAACAGTACTAATTATTCAGTGGTTGTACATAGCCGATGATGAGAAATTCTTTGCCTCCTAACTAGTAATAAGTGCCAGATCATTACTTTGACTATTTCTTGTAATCTCATTTACTATTATTATTTTTTCTCTTTAGGTGGACAATCCCTCCGTCCCAAAATGATCTTCCCACTTTTTTGGTCATTAACATGAAGGTACTTTGAGCTATAATTTAAGGTTAAGTTAATTATCCCAATGAAAATTTAAAACTTGTTATTGATACATCTATATCAATACCACCAATGACAAGTTTTAGATTTTTATTAGGATAATTAAATGGACCTAAATTTAGTGCTCAAAGTACCTTCGTATTAAAGACCAAAAAATAGGAAGATCATTTCAGGACGGAGGGAGTATAATTTACCTCTTTAATCAAATCCATTTCTTTCTCATAAAAAATAAGGCCATGCATGTGAAATTGTGAGCTTTATTTTGCAAGTTACTTTTATCGAAGCTTGATGGTCTTTAACAAGTGTCTGGTGTACTTGTTGTCACATGTGCTCAGATAACTAGGTACTTTCTTCAAAATTTTGTAAGAGAAGATGAAGTATCTACCTCTGCTGATGATTTGGACATTTCCATTAACTCTTCACTTTGAAACATCTTAATCAGTTTTATGGCAATCAAAATCTCCTATGCTTTGGTGATTTATTTGCTTGTTCCGTTCATACCAGGTCAAAGGATCAATGGTTGTTTCAACAACTAGAAAGACAAGGGATCCTTATATCATTGTAAAAGCTAGGGATCTCATAAAACTTTTGTCAAGAAGTGTCCCTGCACAACAGGTATGCTTGGATTTCAGATTAAGCTCCTTCAGCTATTTCTATCTTAGGCGCTTAATAATGGATTCACATATAGGAAATTCTAAGATAACGGGTACTTTTGCTTAATGTTGGTTATGGATGGACTGTGTATAGCTTTAAAGTGGGAGTATAATAGACTAATATAGAAATGTTTCTGTAGGTGGATCACATAAGATGTCCATCTCTGTCACACTTGGATAACCTAGAAAATAAGTAAAGAAAATGATCTTATAATTCTGAGGTTAAATCTTGGATTCGTATAATAGGGGTTTCAGTCTAAAACAACACTGTTTGTATGTCAAGTGCTCACATAATAGTTTTTCTTGCAGGCAGTCAAAATCCTGAATGACGAAATGCAGTGTGACATCATCAAGATTGGTGGCTTGGTGCGTAATAAGGTATGAAAGCCTGTACTGGTTCAGCTTCTTTTCCTAGGAGTATCATATTAGACTAAGAAAAGGTTTTAATTGTAACTCGGTGAAGATAATAGCTGTGTGTGATGAAGTGATGTTATGTTCTTTTAAAACTGCATTTGCGTTTACACTAACTAGGTTTTCCAAGTCTAACCTGTTGAGAAGAAGTGGCGATAAGATACATAACGGGAATGGCCTTCTCTGTCTTAATCCTCATTTCTGGATGCTGATACATAATGTAGTCAACCGTCAGAAACAACTGGATTACTTGTCGAATGTGTATAAGTTAGACTATATCTGCTGACGAGCTTTCTGATTTCATGTGTTGCCGACAATCTATAAGTGACGCATATCATAGCTGTGCTTGTAGTTACAATTGAGTTTTGCCGATCAGCTCTTGATGTCTATTGCTTTGCAGGAAAGATTTGTCAAGAGGAGACAGCATCTTGTTGGCCCCAATTCTTCTACCTTGAAGGTGCGTCAGTGTACATCTTTGTCCTGTGGAATTGTGCTCATAAAAGTCAAGTATTATGAGAAAGATAGTCCCTCTGTCCCAAAATATGTGTATCACTGACAATCGTGCTGGAATGCAGGCGTTGGAAATATTGACTGGCTGCTATATTCTTGTTCAGGTATAAGCTTAGATTCTTATTTGAAAATGAAAAACATAGTTTCATACAACATACTGATTATCGTTGGACCTTTTACACTTTTTGCCTGACCAGAATCACATTTCTTCTTCATGTATAGGGGAACACTGTTGCAGCTATGGGCTCATTCAAAGGTCTAAAACAAGTGAGGAAAATAATAGAGGAATGCATGCTGAATAAAATGCATCCACTATACAATATCAAGGTATGGGGATTTGAGTTGTTTGGTTATGGAATAAATGTTAGATGATTTTCAGAACCTTGATGTTCTCGTCCTTCGTATTTGTGGTAATTTAGGTGCTTATGATGAAGAGGGATCTTGCAAATAATCCGGAACTTGCAAATGAGAACTGGGACAGATTTCTTCCGAAATTTAAGAAGTAAGTCATTCTCATCATGTGACTCACTACTTTTATCCTTATTAACGTTTTCTTATGACCAGGTTTTAACTACTTTTGTCATTATGCCATTACCAGAAAAAATGTTCAACAAAAGAAGGTTAAGAGTAAAGAGAAGAAACAGTACACACCATTTCCTCCTCCACAACCTCCTAGCAAGGTGAGTCAATAATCCTTCACAGTAATCTTTGTGCTGGACAATTTCTTGTCTTGTATCTCTCTGTCCCGAAATAAAGTTCACAGTTGACAAGTCAATGTTTTAAGCTTTTTGTTATGTTTCCTTAAATGCCCCATCTCTTCATGAGTGGTGTAGTATACTCTTACGAAGACACACAACTATAATTTCCTTTAAGAAAGGGTAGCTTAGGGCGATCAACAAATATTACATCCTATTTTTAGAAATACGTCATTCATTTTGGGACAAACCAAAATAGAAAGTGACATTTATTCCGGGACGAAGGAAGTATTTATTTGTTATATGGAGGAATTTTGCTGTTCAAATTCTCTTTTAACTGGTTAAATACAGTTAGAAGGAAATTCATTATATTTTCATATCAAGTAGGAAGTATTATAAACATAAGAATAATTTGATATACGTGATAGAGCTATTAAATGGGTGGGCTATCTGTTACTGGATTCTCAAATATTCGATGATAATATTAAGAGTAGGGATGACAAGTTTGAACCTAACCGTGCATGCTGAATTGAACTGGACCGAGCCATAGATTCCACTTTGCATTTTAGAACATAGACTTGTCAGCCTATTAACTTTCTGTGTTTTTACTGATCTCGTTGAAGATTATTCTCACATTAACATTTTTTTTATATTTTTTAGGTTGATATACAATTGGAGAATGGTGAATACTTGTTAAGTGACAAGAAGAAGTCTACAAAGAAGTGGCAAGAGAAGCAGGAAAAGCAGACAGAGAAGTCTGCCGAGAACAAAAGAAAACGAAATGAGGCATTTATTCCTCCCCAGGTATGCTTTTATCCAATCACATCATGCACGTTCTTTTTCATCTTCCCATATTCCCTTGTTTCAATATTTGTTGGCTTTATTCAGGAACCCTCCTTGCAAAGAACACATGATGAGAAGAATAATGTTTCTGAGTTAGCGGAATCTTTAAAGGTACTCAAAGATCATGTGAACTTACTAGTTAGTAGTTTGATACTCCCTCCGTCCCATAAGATAGTCTCAATTTTTTAAATTAACTTCAATTATTGGTCAAAATTCAATAAAAAAAATTATCTTTGAAAAAGTGGGATTATCTTTTATGGGACGGGGGGAGTATTTTCCTTATTTCATTAGATTCTTCATCTGGTGCATTGCATTGTCTGACATTCTATTGTAGACCGAAATTTAATATTTCTATGAGCTGTATTCTTCTTTATATCTCGTGAAGTGACAATTTTGATTCAAAATTTTGTTTGCAGAAAAAATCCAAGGAATTGAAGAAGCGAAAGTCTGCAGAAAAGATAAACCCCGAAGTATATATTGCAGTTTCCTAGAGCACATCCGCAAAAAAGAAATCGAAGCACTCTTAGTTGTAGTTATATAGATGTGATGAAATTGTTTGTAAACCAGTACTAATGGCAAGTAGATTCGAAGAACGACATGCTGTCCGTGTAAGCTTAAAAGATAGCTATTGTTCTGAACTCTTAACCACTCGAAGATGGTGCTTATCTTTTTTCCTCGAGTGACTTTTCAAGGAGAGATATTGGAGAATTATTTCATTTTGAGATTTACTGAAAATATTTACAAGAAAATTGAATTAAAAAAAAAAAAAAAAAAAAAAGAACCCACCAAAACACTTGCTTAGGAAAATATTTTCAAGCACTTCCTCCGATCATCTCAAAGAGATGATTGAAGTCAACATGAGATCGGACCAAATCAAATCAAACACACTGTTGCAATATTTTAGGAAACTAAAACTCATTCACAGAAAACTACATTTAGATACCTAGAAATTGCAATTTTTATGACTTCGCAAGAACGTATAACTTTAACTTAAGTGCGCTTCTATCAAAATTTAATCAAGTTGACCTAAAAAAAGGGTGAAGACTGGACTTTGTTGAGGGAATAGTAATAAATAGGAGTGACTTTTCTAATACTAAAGTTGCAAAAGGACAACACAATCAACCAATTTGAAAGAGACCAATAGTCTGTTATGCCACAATGGACTGAGTTTCTTATCCCTTGCTTCACTAATGAGCTCAATGGAAGACAATCTTGCTTTGAGATGCAATGTAGGTGGACTAAGATGGCCCTTTTTTTTTGGACTTTGAGTCTTTTAGTATCATAATAATGATACGTTCAAATATGAAATAAGACTTCTTGTTGGATAATATGAATTTGTACAAACCAAACGGGACTATAACTCTGCAATCTAATCAAACTATATATTTTAGACTTATCGAGCCGATCCACTCATCTTTAACCGCAGGAAAAGAGTCAAGTCGAGGGGACTAGCGTCAGTCTCCTATTTTAGACTTATCGTAGACTAAAATATAATCAGTTATCAAAAGTTATATTCTATGTACCATATAGATCTCAATCAAATTACTCTCTCTAGGCAATCATCGAGAGTATTGGATGATGAGTGTGAAATCATAGCTAGATGCCTGACTTTGTGGTATCGACTCGACGAGAGAAGTGTAGTGATTGTAGGCACAAGTTCGTGGGTTCGAGGCGCAAGCAGGAAGTCTTCCGCAAAGCACAATTTGAACTAATCCGTTATGAGGTATTTCTTTGTACCCACTATTGTTATTAGTCATTCACCCTTGTAAATCAGAACGACCCTAAAGTACCTTATAGATTGAACAAAAGAGAAGGTGGAACCTATTTCACTGTAAAACTCATTTTCAATCTATCAAATGAGTCAATATATTTCTTTGATTAGTAAACTCCAGTCAAAGATAACCAATAATGTTTCACTTCTGACCAAAGGCATATTAATTTGACAATTGTTATGAAGCCCTTAGAGCAGCTTGGTTCAGGTTTATTGGTTTGTCTAGACACACCATTGTTTATCATCAGTGGATTTTTTATCCAAGCTAAAATTTTCTTTTTCGACTGCGATAAATTCAACTCCAACAAACAAATGTTCATAATGAACAAAGATCAATCATCATATTCATATGCTTTAAAAGAAAAAAGAAGCAGAACCAAGTAAACAAAATTTTATCCAAGTAAAAGAAGACTGCTCTTTCGCTTACATTGCTCGCCTACGCTTGCTTCTTCTTCCTGTCACCTTATTCTGAAACCCCTTACACCATTTCTGCAAATCTTCTCTCCTCAGTCCTAAACCAACCATAGCTGCGCCGCAGCAAAACCCGAAAATCCATTCTGAACCCTTCTTGTTCCACCCATTTGCAACAACCAAAACTAAAGATAAACACAACCCTCCAACATAAACATCTAATTTCAATTCTTTCCCCAAACATAACCACAATCCCAATCCAATAGCCATCAGAAACCCTAATAATCCCAATATCCCTTTCTTGCCCCTCCTCCTTCTCCACCCCCACCCATCAAACCCGCCCCGCCCAAACCCTGACCCACCACCCCGATTTCCACCTCCGAACTGTCTAACCATTGAATTCCATGGCTCTGGTAAGACATTGAAATTGGATGCAACGAAATGTACTAATCGAATTATAGATCTTGTTGATTTTGGAAAGCCGGATGGTCTCCTGTTGTTATACTTTGCGCAAACGATTGGTGTGCGGATCTGGGATCGTTTCGAAAGAGGAAAGTAACGGAAGGAAGAGGGCTTTCCGGAATTGGGAGATGGGTTTGGGAGGAGAGGTTGGATTCTGAAATGGACATGGTTTGTGGGGATCTGGGATCTGTGCATTTGCATTTGCATTGTGGAGATGGAGGATAAAGTGACCGTTGTATTGTATCTATGTGATGAGGGTTTTAATTCGAATTTGTTGAGACCATGGACATGGTTTGTGGTGAAGGTAATGGCAGTAGGACTTAGGTCCATATAAAATGAAATGAACCCCAACCATAAAGTCCTATGTTCAATTGTTTGCTCCTCCATGATGTGCTTTTAAAAAGAAAACCACCATGGGTCCATGGTGTAATATTTATATACTCCTTCGGTCTCAATAGTAGCTTCTCATTTTACCATTTTGGGTGTCCCGTTAATAGCTTTTACTTTTCTTTTTTGGCAAAAGAATCTTTACTATTCCCTCCACTCATTCTCTCTCCTACATTATTTTAATACTCACAATACCATTATAATTTACTATTCTATCCACTCATTCTCTCTCCTATTTTCAAATTACACTCACAACATTTTTTCTTCCCTCCCATTTTCTTAATTTGCGTGCTTGACAAAAAATGGGAATCAATTGTGGGAACGGAGGGAGTATATATTTTTTTCACATATCTACTTAAAAGGGTAATTTTTATTTTTATTTATCTACCAACATGATGTAATATAAGTTTTGCCTAAATTACGAACGGAAACGATAAATTTGGGATCAAAAGTTTAAGAAAAGTGTGTCAATTGAAATTTGATGTTCCAATTTTACCATTTAGGGTTCAAAGTTAATAACGTTTGTCAGTTCGTCAATTAGCAATTTTTGGACAAATTGTTTAAAAAAGCCTTTAAATCATCACGTGTCTTGCTAATGCAAAACTTATAAAGTTAGTTTGGCCTTCTCATTTGGGAATAACACTCAAATGATAATATTTTTTGTATCAATCTAGACCCTAAACTATTGACAAAATCAGGCTACCACAAAAGTTTGGACAACAATTTGAGAACGTTCCCCAACTTTGGACCCTATTTTGTTATTTTTCAAAAAGATATTTTTTGCTTCATATAATTTTATTGAAATTTATTCTCTGACTCTATATGCTTCAAAATTAAAAATAAATACAATTGGTTATACATTGATGATTTAGAATTATCAACTATTTTTACCAACAAAATGAAAGCAAATTTGAAATGAAAATTAATGTTCCAAACTAAATGAATTGATTAATAAATCCAAATTAGAGCTTATGTAATTTATTTAGGAGTTTTTATCAAAAACTAACTAAAAAAAAAAAGCTATTTACAAACAAAAAAAAACATGTAATTTGTGATATTAAAAAAAAAGCTACTTTTCTTTTCTTTATATTATTTTTTTATTTTTTTAAATTTTTTTTGCCTTTCATTCAGTTGTTTATAACTGATAAATGCATTTATCAATTTTTTGAAGAGTATTTTGTACTTTATTTTTTGGTTAATCAACTTATAAATGCATTTATAATTGATAAATGCATGTATCAGTTATTTGACAGATAAACGTAAAAAAAAAAGTAATTTTTTGTAATATTCAAAATGTTTTTTGTAATATTCAACTTATGTGAATTTTTTTATAATATTCATATTTTAAAAATAGTTTTTGATAAATGCCTCATTTATTTATAGGGTTGAATTAACAACTATTCATTTTGATGCAAAAATGATTTAGTGTGATTGCGGCGATTTACAAGCATGAATGAATGAGTGTTTTACATCGTGCAAAGTGCGTGTAGTTAGTGCACTGTGCGTGATTTAAACATGTGATGGATGGGTGGTATTGAGAAATAATACTCCCTCCGTCACAATTTAAATGTCTCAACTTTCCTTTTTGGGCGTCCCATTTAAAATGTCTCAACCCAAAAGAGAAAAGTTTTTTTTACTATTTCACCCACTCATTCTCTCTCATACTTTACTTTTAGACTCACAACATTCTCTTTTCTAACTATTCCTTCCACTCATTCTCTCTCATACTTTACTTTTAGACTCACAACATTCTCTTTTCTAACTATTCCTTCCACTCATTCTCTCTCCTATTTAATTTTTCATACTCACAACATTTAAATTTTTTCTCTTTCTTACATCACTTTCCTTAATTCTCACGCCGAACTCATTTTAAGACATTTAGATTGGGACGGAAGGAGTATAAGACAAAGATGTGCATGTGTTTCATGGTTGGAGAGGTATGACTTAGTTAAAATCTAGTTATTTTATTTTCTTTGAATAAAATGACAAAAATGTTTTAACTTTGGGGGGAATTTTCAAATTGAGGTCCAAACTTAAGGGGTGTTTCTAAATTGGTATACAAAATAAGAATTTTGTCAATTACTGTATTGAATGAAGGGTAAATATGAAATTATAATCTCAAATAACATCAAAGTTGCATGTTAAATACACGTTATGACTTAACAAATTTTTCTAACAATTTTTTTGAAAATTTCCTAACTCTCTAACACTGTTAATTTTGGACTCAAAATTAACAAAATTGAAATATTAGACTCTAGTTAACACACTCCTAAACTTTATACCCTAATTTATCATTTGACCGACACATGTATACTTAACCACAAGATTGAGATTTGAGATTTCTAATGAAAAGTCTTCAAATTGTCAAAAAAATAAAATGAAAAGTCTTCAATTGTAAGGTTTTGGCATTTTAAACCCTATATTGATCATATTATAACTAGGGTTGTAAATGAATCGAATATTTTTTATTCGATTCGGTATTCGAATTCGATATTCGGTATTTGTATTCGAAAAATCCGAATTCGTATTCGAATTCAAATTTTTATTTTGATTCGATAAGTATTCGAATTCGAATAATATCTCACGATATTCGATTTGAGTATTCGCGAATATTATTCGAATAATATATATATATATATATATATATATATATATATATATATATATATATATATATATATATATATATATATATATATATATATATATATATATATATATATATATATATATATATGTATATATATATATATATATATATATATTAATACGAATCGAATACCGAATTGAATCGAATATTTCGAATCGAATATGAATTAATTTTTATATTCGAATACAAACGAATATGAATATAAATATTCAAAAAATTTCACGAATAGAATCGAATACGATAATATTCGATTCGTTTACACCCTTAATTATAAGATGGGCTAGGACCATTATAAATGATACGTTTGTTTTGGGGGAAATGTTTTTTGGAATATTACAATCGGTAATTTGGTAAATCTATGAAAAATATTTTTTAGAAAACATTTTAATATGAGTAATTATTTTTTACGAGGGTTGAGGTTGAGGTTGGGGTTTGGAGGTACGACAAGAGAGTTGATAAAAAATTAATATGAGAATTTTTTTTTTTGACAGGGGGGGGGGTTGGAGAGGCGGCATGAGAGTTGATAAAAAAATTAATATGAGCAAAAAAAAATTTGACGGGTGGAGGGGGTTGGACGGGCGGCAAGAGAGTTGATAAAACAATTAATATGGGCCAAAAAATATTTGACGGGGGGGACGGGGGACGGGAGTTGGAGGGGTGGCAGGAGAGTTGATAAAAAAAATATGAGCAAAAAATAAATTTGACGGGGGGAGGGGTGGGGTGGTGTGGGGTGGGGATTGGAGGGGTGGCAGCAGGTTAGTTGATAAAAAAAAAATTAATATGAGCAAAATAAAATTTGACGGAGGAAGGGGGTGGGGGGAGGGAGGTGGTGGTGTAGTGGAGGTGATAGTGTTAAAAAATATTTTTTGAAAAATGTTTTAAGACAGAGAAATCCAAAAAATAATTTCCTTACAAAACAAATAAGCTTATTTTCCATTGATCATTGATCATCGGAAAATCTTTTACTTAATTTTATTTTTCAACTGTTATCGAACAACAGCGAAAAATGAAAAAAAAAAAAAATTTCCAAAAACATTTTCAAAAAAAACATAACTGAGCCAAAATTACAGTCTATTTTACCGATTAATATCGACATCTCTCCGTGGTGAAATTGAGGACCAAAGGGGTTAAGGAAGATGGAGCAGAGAAACGATACTGAATCTTCTTCTTCTTCTGTCTTGGATTGTTGTCCCATTTGTCTCGGACCCATTCTTCAAGACTCCTATTTGGATCAGTGCTTCCGTAAGTCTCTCTCTCTCTCTCTCTCTCTCTCTCTCTCTGTGTGTCTCTGTGTGTGTGTGTGTGCGCAATTGAGCAATTCAACTTCTTGAACCTGTGCTATCCGTTTTATAATTTCCTCCCTTTTGTGTGGTTTCTTATTTACTTCTGTATAGTCAAATGATTCTTGTAGTTTTTTCTTTCCTTTCTTTTTTGGTTAATTGGTCTAAGAGGGTTTAATTATATGGATTTTCTTGGCAAATACTCACTCCGTCCCACCACAAAGTATTCATTTGAGGTAGGGAATAGTAGGTGTGTAATAACAGAGTCTATCTAGTATCTAGAAGACAGAAAATAAATCAATCACACAACACAACGATATACGTGGTTCACCAACTTGGCTACGTTCACGGGCAGAGGACAAGAATATTATTATCAACTGGCAATCACCGAAATATAATCTCTAATCTAATGCACGAATCATTGGTAAAGGAATTCACAACTGTGTGCAGACCCTAGATCTAGAGAAACAAGAAAACCTTTTGAGACACCTAGATTTATTGATATGCCTATTACATTGGGAATTACAACCTGAAAAACTGCTAGGGAAAAGGGCTTATTTATACTGCCCTATTCCTAGCCCTGCAAGATTTTAGAGTTCTGCAACAAAACTACCGGAAGAAGATGTTGATAAGACCCAAACCGGATTACCAAACACGTCCGCACGGACCTTACTGTCTTGAGTGCGATCGCCCCAAGTGAGGGTGCAATCGCCCCAAGTAAGGGTGTGATCGCCCCAAGTGAGGGTGCGATCGCCCCTTCTTTCCAGTAACTTCGCGCGATCACGCGCCTGACTCCCCGCGGTCGCCCCTTTTTTCTGCCGCAGGAATTACCGATTTGCCCCTTTGTTCAATCCTCTAAATTTTCCAAGTTAGATGGCATTAAATCCAACAAATCTCCACCTTGACATCTAACCTCCCGATCACAAATCAAAACTTCCCTCTGCATCAGATGTGTTATGCCAAACACCCAATTTGTCCTCCGGACAACCAAATGTGTTACGCCGAACACCAAAAAATATTTGCTGCAACAGTTGATCAGACCCGTTCAACAAATAAACAAACGTGTCTACCAGACACCCAAATGTATCCCCCAGACGCCCAAACTGTGCTGCGCCGTGCACACAATGTGTCTCCAAGACACCCAAATGTGCCACTGCAGTAGGCACTCAAAATTGCCCCAACCAACAATTGAGCAGATCCAATCAACATTGGATCTTGCCAATCCAAACAAATGAAGCGGCCATATCCATGGAATCCCCAACAGTACGTACCTTTTCCTTGATTCCTTCCTCGCTTCTCAAATTTGTGCGTTGACTTACTAACCGTGGCTTGCCCAGTTCAACTCCACCTTGAGTAGCTTCCTGCTCCACCTGTTTGTCAACCACTCCACATGTAGCCAAGCAACATGCTTCCTTCAGGTGTTTCTTTACCGTACCCTCCGTTGTACGATGCTTCACACCCAAAAACGTAGAATCTTGGAGGACGTACAAGGAACCTTGTTTTACCCCTTTCAGAATTGCATTCGACCTCCTGCAGACATTTACTGCTCCACCTTCACCTTTGAAACTGTATCCCATCTTGTCTAACCAACTAAGCGATATCAAATTTTTCGTTACTTCAGGAACATGTCTAACCTTGTTCAATGTACAGAACTTACCACCCAAAGTTCGCACCCTGATGGAACCCATGCCAACTACCTTGCAGACAAAATCATTAGCAATATAAATGTCACCCCCTTTCGTCTCCTTGTACGTTGCAAACCATTCCCTGCGAGAACACATGTGATAAGAAGCCCCAGAATCAAGAATTCATGTATCTTTCATACCTTTGTCTTCTTCGGTTACTAGGGCATAGTCCTTCTCATCGTCTTCTGCCATAGCTGCAGTAGACCCAAATTGCTCGCTCTTATTCAACTTGTGACATTCACGTTTCCAATGCGGCCCCTTTTCCTTGCAGTAAGTACAGACATCTTCAGGTCTTGGACCCCTTTTAGAAGAACCCTTGTTTCTCCTACCTTGGCCCCTATTGCCCTCTGCAACCAATCCTGCTGACTGAGATTCTGTAGACAAACTGCTTGCCTTGCGGCGCAGATCTCTGGTCTTGAGATTATTCTTAACCTCTTCCAAAGTAACCGTAGCCTTACCATTAATACAGGAATCCACAAATCCCTCCTATGACAATAGTAAGGAAACACACTACATAAGAGCAGTATCCTCATCTTCAACCTTAACATCAATATTACGCAATTCTAGTACTAAAGATGTAAACCGATCAATATAATTCCTAATGGGCGTACCTTCCACCATTCGGAGAGAATACAAGTTCTGCGGTTTACCGATGGGACACCCAAAAGGGCAAAATGGATACTTTGTTATATTTGTTATGGGACAGAGGGAGTAGGTGTTTTTATGGCTACATATTTATGGGTATGAGAAATGGAACACCCTTCTAGATTGAAATCTTGAAATGGGTTCTAATTGCTAATTAAATTGTTTTAATGGTTAGTATTAGGCCTCATTTGTTTTTCATTTTCAGCTCTTATTCAGATTTGAATGGGTGGGTGCATCAGACATAATACAATTCAGACTGTTTTTTTTTTTCTTCATTCAGATCTGAATGCCTCTTATTTTTCACTTAATTTTCAGATGTAAAACTATCACTTATTTGCCTCTTAATTGATTTTTTTTTTTCATATATATCTCTTCCATAAACTCATAATTTCAAAAATACCCAACCCAAACACTAGATCAATAACCATTCATCTCATCTCTCTACTCCATTAAATCTCGTAACTTTAATTTCAGATGTGAATTCAGATGAATATTCAAACAGTTTGAGTAATTCAGAAATCAGTCTTCAGACGCTACCTCTTATCAATTCAGCCAAATTTTGACGTGAAATCAGATTTCAGCACCTAACACTTAAAAAAATCAAATGCCACCTTAGTAAGCAATGAAACTTTTCACTCACTCACCATTGGTGTGGGAGTATGCCTATCTTGCTACTTGTGGGTTTTGGGGCCAAACTGATAAGTTTCACTAGTTCATTCACAAAAGGAAGAATTATGTGTTCATTCTTACCTTATTCAAGATGTGTAAGAGACTTGAGACTGGGGATACCTTAGGTTGTCTCAATTTGTTGATGCCACTATTTCATATGGATATAACATAATATAGTTTTTTATTTTGTATTAGTATATTTCTGTATCCGTATCCGTATCCTTAACTTTGATGTATCACTGTACCCGCATCGTATCGCACCCATACTTGTGCTTCATAGGTTTTTGGGCTATTTAACTTACCTCTACGAATTTACATCAACTCACTTGATACGTCAGTATTCAGAATAAAATTGAACCATTTGAAATCGTACCCGGTTAAAGGTTACTGTGTTGTGGCCATTTTGTTCTCCTTAAGCATATTCCCTCAGGGCCCTGTTGGGAATGGAGGAGTAATACCACTAGGCACTAATAGTATAAGTATCTTACTCTTTCCATTGTGGTCTTAAATGTCTTTGGTGCCCCTGAATTCTTGTTACAATATCCTCTTCATCCTTCTAAAATTGATGTGACCAAGTCAGAAATTCCAGGCTATATGATAAATGGCTATATCCTCCTTGAGCTCTACAATTGATGCTTCTTCTAAGAATTGGAGTTTGTGCTTTAAAAGATCAATGGTTAAAAGGGTTATGCATTAATGTTATGCTATATCATTTGTTTGCTTGCTAATTAGATGATTTTATTCCAACAGCTAAATCTGGTGTTAAATAACCATTTGTGTAGACCTTTAGGTAGACAGTGTACCTGTATATTTAGCTGTCCTTCTGGACGCTATGCCTATCATGTGCACAGGGAGTGATGCCGCCGTAATTTTGCAGATAAATTTTGTTACAATTGCATTCTTCAGTGGACCAAAGTTGTTGCTACCAAGAATTGCAACCATACATCCTCTGTGAAATGTCCTCTATGCAAGGTTAGTTTTATTTTTATCATGTTTCAATTTTTTTTTTTGTTTCTGGGTGAATTTTCTAAGATGCTCAGACTCTTCGGTTTACCCCGCCGGACCCTTGTCAACAAGACTAAAATGGGAGTGCCCGACACGGGTACGGCGGGGTAAACCAAAGAGTCCGAGCATCAGAGAGTTTCTACTATATGGAACAGATTGTTGGTCCCGAGAGACGGAGGAGGCTAGGTTAGCCGAAAGATATAAGTGGATTTTATATCAATTTTTACAGCAGATCATATGCAAGTCTGGAAGAATCATCAGTATTTGCTTTCTTTTCTGATGTTATTATTGCGTAAAAACCAACTTGCCAGACTAGATCACACCTCAGGTGTAAGGGATCTTTTGTACTTACTAAATGTTTGTAGTGAAGTGTTGGATGGTTGAATGGTAGAGTTCCGAACAAAATATTACTCCCTCTGTCCCTGAAAGATTGTCCCATTTGCCATTTTGACTTGTCCCAAAAAGTATGTCCCATTTCTAAACTTAGGCATGAATGTTAGTGCAAATCTACTAAGGTACAAGAAGGTGAAGCTCTTCCTTAATAATTGCAAAATGTACAACAGGACAATCTTTTAGGGATGGAGGGAGTACATGGTCTATACATAGTTTCTGATACTGAAAGGAGGTTTATTACGTTTCTGCTTAGTGGGGGCAGAAAGGGATGCCATAGAACTTATAACAGAAACTGATTTTCAAGTTACTTGTCGAAAAGGAATCTTAAAATTGATGTCAATCTACAATGTTTTCAATGTCTAGTCAGAATAAAGTAATGGAGTCATTCTGCCTGAATGGACTTCCCTTTGCTCTGTTAAGTGTATATCTTTGGCAATCAAATACTCTGTTTCTCAATTCTAAATGTACATCACTTGTTAGTGCACTTGTACCATTAGATTCTGATACTCACATTTGTAATACTCTCTATTATGATTAAATTCATCTTCACACACTCCCAGTACTCCTTGGCTTACCCCTTCGCCCTTCCTCTCAGTGATGAATAGCTTCTTCGTTTCTGAGAAATCAGAAGCTTCCAAGTCTCTAATGGCTAAATGATTTATTTTATTTTGTTTAAAACAAAAATGAAGATCCAAAAAAAAAAAAGAAAAAGGAAAGAGGGGAATGCATACACCAGATTATCTCCAAAAAGGGGTTTCAATAGGCAAAGACTTAATTAAAGAGATGAAGAAAAAGTCTTCCCGGCCTGTAAATCGTAGCTATGAATGAAATGAGGATCAAAATAAGGGTTCATAACACTATTTGAAAAGATCAAGAGGAGGCTGGGAAATTCTACATTACCTCGTGTGTTGTGTTTTATTTACCATGCCTAGGACATAAGGGTAAAGTGAGCAAAAATGTTTTGAGACTTACAGCTTGATTAGTTTATGGAGACAGTATACTTAAATAGAGGATCCCCTTTTTGCCACATTATTATAAAAATATAACTCAGGATTTTACGAAAATTCGAAGTTGATTTTGTTACTTAATCTTGTAACTGCAATGTCTGCATCTTATCCACAATATATTCCAATTTCACTTTTATTCTAGTCTAATGATACTCAGAAGTCAAGTCGATTGATGATTCCAAATATCCATGCCAGCCTTAAAATACTATAAAAATTATTGTAATTCCATACTTGAAATGGTTACAAAGTACAAAAGAAATGACTTGTTAGAACCTTCGTTAGCCAACATTAGTTGAAGCTATGAAACAATTTCCATTGACTTGTCCAAAAGGGAAAAATTGAAAATGTCTCTCCCCTTTATGTTGATCTATGTTATTCATTACTCTTCCTTTGAGAACTATCAAAATTTCAGGTAATTAACAATATCATATGTTTACTATGCAGAAGGATAATTTTTCAATAGTACATGCGTACGACGGAAGTTCTTTTCAACAGTATCATATCAATCAAAGTTCTGGGAATAGGTACTGTCATCGGTTTATAATCTTTTTCTCACCTTCAATTTAATGTTTTAAATTTTCAAATTCTTACTTGATCGATCCCTGGAAGCAGCAGTGTTTTCTTTTCAAAAGCCCACAAGTACAGATTACAGAGCTACTATATTCAAACAGGTATTTCCTGACGTGTCAATCCATAATCATTATCATTGGCTAGGCTAATATCCTTGAAAGAGTTGCTTGTGTATATTTACTTTCCACCAATTGGTATACAGGTACTTTAATCTGTAACTTCAATATTTCACACTATTGGAAGTCCCGTAAATATCTTCAGCCGAATCGGTGGCTATTCACTTGGTTGAGAAGGGAAATTCAAGCTTTAATTCAGGTTTCTTCATTGTTTTTCGGTGTTGCTTTCCATCTCTCTCTTTTTTTTTTTTTTTTGGGGGCGGGAGGGGGGGGATAAGAAAAGGAATATTATTAGATTATAGAAAAATGTAGAATCAGATGGACAATCAACAAGAAGGGAAAGAAAATTACAAAGCAAGGAAAAGAAAATTACAAAGACAAAGAATTCTCAAATCCTTCCTCAAATCGGAAAGGGGAATGCCCCCAAAAAGCCCCTTTCGCGTGAGCACATAAAAAGCTACGCAAATAACTTAATTGTACTCCCTCCGTCCCTAAATAAATGTCTGAACTGCATTTTAAGGAACACTCTAAAAATGTGTGCTTTTTATACATTGTAATGGCAAAGATGCATACTCCCTCCGTCCCGTCCGACTTAGGACCTTTTGCCATTTTGAGCGTCCCACCCGACTTATGACGGCCCAAAATGGAAAGTTTATATTACTTTTATATTAAATGGGACCCACTTGTCATACTCACAACAATAATCCCATCACTATTTATCCCACTCATTCTCTCTCCTATTTAATTTTTCACACTCACAACACATCCTCCACTCATTCTCTCTCCTAATATTATAATAGTATTCCTTAATCTCCGTGTCGGGAGTGAATGTCCTAAGTCGGGTGGGACGGAGGGAGTATATATTTTTCTTATCCACTTTCTAAATATTTAGTTTTACTATAATAAAATGAATAGCAAAAAGAATTTGGTAAAACAGCGTTTAGGGACAATTATTTTTACAAAAAAGACATTCATTTTGGGACATTTTTTTTTTATTTGGACATTCGTTTAGGGATAGAGGGAGTAGTTGTTTTCCTCTCAAACTAATACTAATAACACCCGCATAAGCATCACTCTATTGGCATCGTTGATTGTTTGTGCAATAATAGTGGTGGTTTCACCAGTATTCTACTGGTCTCGGGAAAGTGATATATTTTATGTACATTAGGTTCCCCTCTCAAACTTATTATGGGGAATAAAGGCTCAAATTGTTCTTTGAATGCAATGTGAAAGGTGTTTGTTCATAGTGTTCCATCAGTGAGCTGTAGAGTTATATCCTGTTTGCTGCCATACTTGGCAGTGGCTGAATCACGACTATTTGCTTTGTCGGACAACATGAGAAGCATGTTAGCTTTAGCTTGTCTAACTTATTACCAAATCTAGAGATGTATTTGATAGATTCACTACATTTACAAAGTTGTGAGCCTTATATTCTCATCTTAATATTTCAAAATTATGATTGGAAATATTATAATTTATATGCTGGTTTTGTTATATTCTGCAAGTATCCACAAGCTCTTGATGGCAGGCATCACAATCACAGTAGAAACAGCAACACCAGTGCCCTCTGTTAAAGTTATTTTCTGAAATGAACATAGTGACGTATGTATGAATGTTATAAGATTTGCTATTTCTGATTTGTTTGCTATATGTTTGACCAAGTTGTCCCATTATTCAAGTCAGCACCCGATTTCCTTGGCTTATCTAAATGTTGAGTTACTTGTATTATGGAACCCCTAACCTGACAATTATTGGTTAAACTCTGAACTCTTTATGTGTATTGCTTACTGCAAATGTACCATGTAGTTAGTGTATGTGGTTGCTAACACTTTATCTCCTCTGCGTTTAAATAGGAGGAAGACGTTGACGTTATAGTGCATCACATTCTTGGATTGATTGACTCGTGGAAAAGGTAATACGGAGTACTCCCTCTGTCCCACTTCACTTGATACCAAAATTTTGGCCACAATATTTACGGAAAAAGTAGGAGAGAGAATTAGTGGAAAGAGGTGTTGCGGGTATAAAAAGAAAAGTAAGAGAGATAATGAGTGGGAGGAATAGTAAATTGATTGGTGTTGTGAGTATAAAAGTAAAGTAGGAGAAAGAATGAGTGGGAGGAATAGTGTAAAAACTTTGTCCCCGGGAAATATCAAGTGAAGTGGGACGGCCCAAAAAGGAAATTGGTATCAAGTGAACGGAGGGAGTATTTATTATTATGTGCATATACAAAGTTAATGGAGCTGGTCCAAGATTTTGCAGTTCTGATGGCCTTTTGTATATTACTGAATTATGATGCAGAAATGAGCAGATGAGTTCAAGAAATTCACCTGAAACAAGTCAAGAAGATTTCAAGGCTTTGGTGTCTCAAGCAGCAAGGCCTTTCCTATCAGGACGAACTGACCGATTTGCAAACGAGATAGAATTGTTTCTAGCCTCAGGATTGAATATAGAAGCATACGATAAAGTCTATCTCCAACATTTGGGTTGGAAAATTCCTGAAATAATCAAGGAAGACGAGGAAGAAGAATTTCATGAACATCCACCTTTGGTTCCAGATTTGTGTTTTTCTGATGAGGATTATGATGGAACTAGATAAAGAAGTACTTCATGAACATAATCTCCAAGTGTAAATACACTCCCTCCGTCCCACAATAAATGTCGCATTTTTATTTTGATCTATCCCAAAATAAATGTTGCATTTCTGAACAAGAAAATAGTTTTAGTGCAATTTCACCATTTTACAAGCGATGTGCAAACACGTAAAGCATATTCTTTAAAAACGCAAGTCAATTAAGGCATTTATCGGTATTTATTATGGGATGAAGGGAGTATTATTCAGTAGAATTCCTTTGTTGGGTTTGATATTGTAATTGATTGGGTAATGTTTGTTGTTGTAGAGTTAATTTTGTTGTAACCATATAATTGCTGATTTTGTTAGTAGATGATAAGGTTATTATCGGTATTTCAATTTTAGGTCATGGAATTTGAGCAACGCGACTAACATGAATCAATTTGTAATAGTTTCATGCGTAAACGTAAACGTACATTGGGTTAGAGCTTTGGAAATATATCAACGTTAAAATTTTGTAGGTAGTAGTGTTAAAAATTTGTTTGAATATATTTGTCGCTCGTGGTCCTACCTGACTCGAACCAGATTAGTTGGCATTCGATAGCAGCATTAAAACTTTGTTGAAAAAACTTTATCAGTCTTGTGGTTCTTTCCGACTCGAATCAGATTAGTCGGCATTTAACGTGGTGTTCAAATACTAGATACTGATTGTCCTACCTGACTCAAACCAGATTAATTGGCATTTAATAACATTAAAACTTCGTTGAAAGAACTTTGTTTGTCAGTCTTGTGGTTCTATCTGACTCGAGTCAGATTACCTTTCAAAAAAATGCATGTGCCATCCATTCTCGTTAAAACAAAGGGCCAAATTGCAAAAATGCGGAAATTGATCGGACTCAATTGAAATTGTAAACGGTATAGAAGAAATGCGAACATAAGAGAAAACTTATCCAAACGAGAGAGAGAGAGAGAGAGAGAGGATGGCGAGTGAGTCGGATTATGGAGCTTTCATGGAGAAATTCATTCTCAAACCAAGCCCTTCTTCACAGGAACTTCCTCTTAATGGCCTCACCTTTGCTGTTAAAGACATGTAAGTCCTCCTTTTTACTGTTTCGATATACTGGCCATTGGTAGTAATTTCTTGGTTTATATACTCAAATTATGTGTTTCGTTGGCCTTTTTGTTTAGTATTTTATGCAATTATATAAAATTTCTCTCATTTCCTACTGTAAATTAACTCAACATTTGAAAAGTCTGATAATTAGTCATGTATAAGAATGAGAATTGTTATTCGAGAATTGTTATTCACCCCCGCACGTTTACTAAATACCCCCGCATTACTGAGTTTACCTATAAAAATTAAGACTACACCACCATTATTACCATTCTACCCTTTTAATCTCCTCAATAAACAACCATCTAAACTATCAAAAAATTGAGGAAACCCAGTTGAGAAATTGAGATCCAAATACTCAAAGCTGGGACAATCAAGCGCCTGAAGGGAGAGTTGCCATGGACTCCACGTGACGCAAGTGATTCATGCTGCCGCCTGATCGGAAAGTTAACGTCCTCCGCCGGTGAAGCTGATAAGAACAAAGTACTGAATTTGGCTTCTTATCCAAGAAGAAGAGAGACCTGGAACTGGAACTGGAACTGGAACTTGAAGAATTCAAATGATTATTATAGTAGGAGTAGGAGTAATTATTGAGAGATCCAAATACTCCAAACTGGGACAATCAAAAAATTGAGGAAACCCAGTTGAGTGTTCCGGTGATATAACAGTTGTTCAAAGAAGCTTCTGGGTTTCACCACCACCGCCATTAATGGAAGCTGAAGAAGCTTGAGAAAAGAAGGTGAAGAGGAGGAGAAGAAGGAGAGAGAGACGACAAAGCAGGCAGAAGAAATGAAATCCTTTTATCTTCTGTACGTGTTTTCCCCAATTTGATTTAGGGTTTATTTTTTACTTCGATTGAAGTTTGATCTTCGTCTGTCAATGGCGTCGAGCGGAGAAGCTATGGTTTCGGGCTCGTCTTCGTCCATTTCATCATCAACAATGGAAATTGATCCTGATTCAAATATGCATCCTGATTTCTTCCCAATTTTGGGTTTTTGCCTTTTTCTTACTGCAGATCCATGGCATTTTTGTTATTGTCATTTCATTTAATTGGAATGTAAAATGGTTAATATTGTCATTTTATTTAATGGCATTTTTGTTATAATATTATTGCGGGGTATTCAGTAATAATGCGGGGGCGAATAACAATTCTCTTGTTATTCACCCCGCACAATTACTTAATACCCCTCATTACCGATTATACTTATAAAAATTATAAAAATTAAGACTACACCATCATTATTACTATTCTACCCTTTTAAACCCCTCAATAAACGCCCACCTAAACTATCAAAATACACCCACATCCACCTCCACACCCACCCTCTGGCACTTACACGTATAAAGACAGATAAGACAGATTTTTTACAATTTGTTCGGCAGATACCTATGTTTGGCAGATACCTTCCAAACAATTTGCATATGTTCTTTCCAGGTTCGGCAGATACCAGCCAAACATGTTGCACAAGTTTAGCCGATTCCTGTCGAACATTTTGTCCATGTTCGACCATCATTGACCAAATATGTTAGTTATGTTCGGCCATTTGTGGCCAAACAACCCCGCACAATTACTCAATACCCCCGCATTATTGAGTATACCTATAAAAATTAAGACTACACCACCATTATTACTATTGTACCTTTTTAAACCCCTCAATAAACACCCACCTAAACTATCAAAATAAACCCACATCCACCCCACACCCACCCACTTACACTTACAAACACAGACATGACTGGTTTTTTACAATCTGTTCGGCAGATACCTGCCAAACAATTTGCATATGTTCGGCAGATACCTGCCAAACATCTTTTCAGGTTCGGCAGATACCATCCAAACATGTTGCACAAGTTTGGCCGATTCCTGTCAAACATTTTGTCCATGTTCGACCATGATTGAGCAAACATATTAGTCATGTTCGGCCATATGTGGCCAAACAGTATTTAATCTGTGGTCACTGTTGAACAAACATAAGTACGATCAGCTAGTTCACACAATGCAAACATTCAAATAACAATTAATCCAAATAAACCAAAATATCAAATTAATTCAATACATAAATCTAAAACTAACATTCAAATAACATATTATCAACGAAATAGTACCAAAATAATATATTGTTTGTACAATAACGTTCAAAATTACATCAATTCTCTACAATCATCCCGCTATAGTATTATAGCCATCCCGCTGCACATAAATAACGACTTGAATGTCATTTATTTGTAGACTACAAGTGGTAATGGACATCCTTCCTTTAAATGAACCTACATGATATCAACGCTCCAATAATAAATCAAAATAAACATATAAATATACAACCAATCCTGAAACATAATATTGAGAGTTGATGGTATTTGAATGTAGCGCTTTTCGTTAACGTACCCGATACAAATAAACTTTGGGATATTAGGTATTGGTGTTCGCAGAGGAAGAAATGTGAATGATGTGTTGCTGCTTAAACATACAAGAGCAACGTTAAATGCAGATGCAACCAATAAACCCATATCTGGCACGTCAAACCAACCACCTTTTTGTCCAGGAGTCTCATAACAATTGAGAATTTGTTTCACTTCCTCGACACGACCATGTTCTATGAATATGGGACCGTATAATTCGTCATGAGCATATAACTCTTGCCATAATAGAGATCGAACCATAGGTCATTCGTATCCATGTCCAAGTAACCCCACGATTGAACGAAAACATCAATGACCATCACCTATCACGTCTATCGTTGCATGTAATGCTGAAATTGATCAATGATAATCGATGACTTCTCAAGTCTTGTTTTCGACGAGAACAGACTATACAAAAATTTAGAACAAGGCAATATATAGTCAGTTTAAATGAATAGACGTTGAGATATTACAATGATTAAACTGAACAATAAAAATAAGCAAGAAAATTACCGGTAACTTGGCCTTTAATGTGAACATCAGAGAGCTATGATTAGCATCAACTTCTAATGCAATTGGTTCGACCTGAGCAACCATCGAGAGTGGCCTCCATATACTCAAAGTAGCTTTTGACAATTTTAGCTTTTATCCCTTTGGGACGACCTTTATTGTTTGTTTTCACTACGGGTTCACTAACCATCGTCGTTTCTGGATTGCAAATCTCTGTCATTCTCCTCACAATTAAAGTCTTCTGCAACTCTAGAGCGGCCTCAAATCTCGTATCAAGATTATTCTTCCACTCTTTATATCGATCACGAACGTCACGTTGAAAGTCACCATTAGGGCATGTAATCGGCAAGGCGTCTAACTTCCGCCAAAAAGCATGAACATCATTAAGTGGGATGGGATCCCCTAATTTGATATAATCTGTAAGCTCACGTGGATAAGGAAGTCCGTATACCGATCTCAAATAACACCGAAATAATAAAGCATCCACCCCATTATCACCTAGAAACTTGATTTGTTCATGTATCAAAAAAAAATTACCTTACATGCGTACTGTTCGAAAAAAAGTTGGGAAACAATTTAAAAAGGGACCACATCTGGTTGAACAATTTCAAAATGTTCACCCACCGATGTTTAATACGGTTTAAATGTTCGGCCAATACTGTCTAAACATTATTCAAGTGTTCGTCCAACACTGTCTGAACATCGTTCAAATGTTCGGCCAACATTAGTTGAAAATCATTCCAATGTTCGGTAGGCACTGACCGGATTATGTAAGATTGTTCGGCAACTACTGACCAAACCATAGGCACGATGATTTTTATGGTTTTTTATTTTAAAGACAGAAAAAACCATTGGAGTGTTCAAAATACTTAAATTTACGACTTAATCATTAGGTGTTGTTCCATCCATACTTGATCGTTAATGCAATATAGTAAACTTGAATAGAGAATTTAGTAAAAGGAAACGGGGAAGCTTTTTTTTTTTTTTACCGACGATGGAGTAGAAGGGGATGTAAAGAAAGGTAAGTTTTTATGGTTTAGTGGGGGTGAAAATATAATGAATTTTGCAGGTTATTTAGTAGATAGGTAATTAATATTGAAGAAATTCAATTGCGGGTGTACAACATTGTAGTGAAGGGTGATAGTGTCCTTTCAATTAATGGCATTTTTTTGAAAATTGCATTGCGGGGGTATTAAGTAATTGTGCGGGGGTGAATAACAATTCTCGAGATATATTTAGTGGCTCCTTTGGTGGTAAAGAATTATGATTCCCTTACATGCTTTTTGTACCATATTGGAATGAACTTTGTACTAAATTGTCGCGGAATGTAATGATCATTGTTGTGTATAAAACGGTGCTAATATCTTAGGAATTGCTTGTAGTCACACAAATACTTATATGCGTTCTAGATGTTCAATTTTTAAGTGGAGGGAAAAAGTTGAGAGATATGTGGATTGGAGGCGTAAATTTAGGAATTAAGTGATACATCACAAAATTAATAGTGAATCTAGACAATTTACGTGCACCGGAGGGAGTATGTCGGTTCCAAAAATGTATTTAACATTAATATGTGCTGGCCGTTTCTCAGGTCATGAAATTTCAACTATTGGGTATCTTTTTATTTTGTGTGTTAATGTTTCAGCTCTGTTTTCTGGTGGTGGGAGCTTTAATGCTTATCTTATATGTGATTGATTTTGAGTACTCTGCTTTTAAATTTGAAGCAGATTTGATATGGATGGCTATGCCACTGGTTTTGGGAATCCTGATTGGGCGCGGACTCATTCTATAGCTTCATCAACAGCTCCGAGTGTTTTGGCTGTGTTGAGAGCAGGTGGCACATGTGTTGGCAAAACTGTCATGGATGAGATGGCTTACAGGTCAGAAATAGAAGTTGTTGTGAAATTGGTGCTCTCCGTTTGCAATCAACACAAAGAAATTAACACACCCACACGTACAAGAAAGAAACAATCACACACGAGAACACAAGAGTTGTTTACCCGGTTCATTCACCAACTCGTGAACTACGTCCGGGGGCAATTGCCAAGCCAATATGTTATTAGTCTCTCTAATATGTTGCTACAACGTTTTCTAGGTCGAAACTATGTTTATATATTAGTACAAGGAAGCCCTAAGTCGAAACAAAAAAGAGTTGTATCAAAAATAGGAAACAAAAGCAGCCCAGGAGACCAAGAGCCCAAAACTCTCGGCCAAAGATCGAGGCGGCCGCCCCAAGTCCACCATGCGCCCGCCCGGCCTTGAAGAATTCTCGGCCACCGCCTCGGCCAATGGTGCGCCCGCCTCGGCCATACGAGGCGCCCGCACGGCGCTACTCCAAGCCCATCTCCGTTTTTGAATCCTCCTTTCGATCTCACCAAAACTCTCCAACAATTTAGACTCCTCCTCTTCCTCTTCCTCGTATGTTTAGGATCCAATCCCAACAATCTCCCACCTGAGACTAAACCAACAAACATAGAATCACCCATCAACTCCCACCACGGAGTAATGACCTTCGAACACATTTCCCTCATCCATATTGGCCGACACTACCTCACCTCTCCTCAAGTACTAAGGCGAGTTGAAACCAAGCGACGTTTCAACCTCCCCGTGTTAGATCGTTCTTGCCTCCCCAAATCGGCTTCTACCTTGATTTCTCCCCGCAAGTCTAACTTCGCCTTCTCCCTCCGCACCCACCTTCCTCGCAATGCCTCCCCTTGAAACTTGGACACACCTTGTTTCTTGCATCGACTCGTTCTCGTCCGAAACCGCTCTGTTAGGGCCCTTGGACATCCACACCGCGTTGATCAACTTTGTGGTCCTCCCCAACATACCGTTTCTTGATGTCTCCCCTTTTTACACCAACAGGCCGGTTCTTAAGCCTCTTGCTCCCACCGGAACGCAAACCGACATTGTAGTGTAGAGTACAACGTCTTCCCCTTAACCCGCGAGCCAACACCTTAGCCCCTTTTGTGACTTCCCAAGACCCACCAACGAACGAAACACCATACCCTTCACCGTCAAGTTGTCCCACGTAAATCACCCTTCTCCTCAAATCCGAACATGCATCACGTCGTGTAGTTGTAAAATGGCCCATTAGGTGTCTTCATCATTACATCCCTTTCCTTTGATCTTCAATGGTTGACCATCACCAAGATAGAGAACCCCAAAATCTCCGGTTTTGTAACGCCTCATTGATTCCGCATCCCCACTAGCATGACAAGAAGCTCCAGAATCCAACACCCAATCTTCACCCGACTGCTCCTCCCCTAGGATTAATACATCCCCACCATCATCCACCACGTTAGCACAACCACCTTTTCCCGGACAGTCATAACTGATGTGCCCCAATTCACCACAATTGTAGCACTTGACCTTTTTCCCCTTAGGTCCACCCCTTTTTCTCTCCACCCTAAGTGCAGCCCCATCTACGGACGATTCTCCCCTTTTCTCCTTCCTTCGCAACTCCTCTTGCAGGACGAGATCTCTAACCTCCGTATACACCAATGCCGCTGACGTACTAATCGTTGTGACAAGAACCTCCCAACTATCGTGCAACGATTTTAGAAGAAAACAAGCTAGCACTTCATCGGAGAAAGTAATATCAACACTTTTCGGTTGGTCCACCATACCTTTGAAATTGCCGATATGACTTGCCGGTCTGCGCCCTCTCGACATCTTCGCATTCGCAAACCTCTTTATCAAATGCACCTTATTGATATTCGACGGCTTCTCATACATGTCCGACAAATAAGCCGTAGCAACTCCACCGTTGTCTTGGCCTCCATAGCGTTCCGTGCAACGCCGTCTGCCAGTGGCACTCCTTACCGCTCCTAACGCCTTCCGATCCAACACCTCCCAATCCCCTTGTGACATGTCTTCGGGCTTCTCCTTCAAGGGCTTATGAAGATCCTTACAATAAAGGTAGTCTTCAATCCTTGTCTTCCAAAACGTGAAATTCACACCGCTGAATTTCTCGATATGGTTCTTCATCTTGACTGCTTCACCAAAATCCCCAAGAACGCGATTCAAAATTAATCAACTAATGAAAGAATTTTGAATCCACCAAACCAAAGCTCTGATACCAGTTGTTGTGAAATTGGTGCTTCCCCGTTGCAATCAACACAAAGAAATTAACACACCCACACGTACAAGAAAGAAACAATCACACACGAGAACACAAGAGTTGTTTACCCGGTTCATTCACCAACTCGTGAACTACGTCCGGGGGCAATTGCCAAGCCAATATGTTATTAGTCTCTCTAATATGTTGCTACAACGTTTTCTAGGTCGAAACTATGTTTATATATTAGTACAAGGAAGCCCTAAGTCGAAACAAAAAAGAGTTGTATCAAAAATAGGAAACAAAAGCAGCCCAGGAGACCAAGAGCCCAAAAACTCTCGGCCAGCATTGAGGCGGCCGCCCCAAGTCCACCATGCGCCCGCCTGGCCTTGAAGAATTCTCGGCCACTGCCTCGGCCAATGGTGCGCCCGCCTCGGCCATATGAGGCGCCCGCCTGGCGCTACTCCAAGCCCATCTCCGTTTTTGAATCCTCCTTTGATCTCACCAAAACTCTCCAACAATTTAGACTCCTCCTCTTCCTCTTCCTTGTATGTTTAGGATCCAATCCCAACAGAAATTAGCTGTTAATTCATATCTCATTGACCTTTTGCTGTGCTTACTTCCTTCGTCTAGTATATTTCAGTCGCATCTCTATTTTTAGCTCTGTCAATGTCTTTGGCTACGTAGAAAGTTAGTGAGCATTAATTATCTCATTTCTGATCGGGTTCCTTAAGATAAAACAATTACAAGGATATAATAGGAGTACCTAATAAAGGGGTTATATGAGAATCATAAATAGTAGATAATAGATGTTTAGGCTTGTGTATAAGCTGCGCGCCAGGTTTACCTCAAGCCCGGGCAAGCTCTTCATTACTCCTCTGAAGTTAAGCTCATAGAAGCTCAAGCAGAACATTGAGGGGTCCAGCATAACAGGGCTGGTGGCGAACAGACAAGCTTTACACCCAAAATGGTAAGTCAACTCGAGTTCAGCCTTGGCCCAGCTTACTTATGCAGTTCATCCCCGATAGAGCCAGACCTAATGAGCTAGGCCCTAACGTAGATTCCTAATTTAGGTGTCTTGTGCATACTTCCATCTCCTAGTGATCATTTCTCATCACTTTACTCCACTGAGTATGTCAATATTAGATTCTTTTAGAGAGAAATGATTAGTGAATTCAGGGATCAAGTGTTACGGAAGTATGAGGTACGTATGTGCATACAACAACAAGGCTTTATTCCCAAAATGATTTGGGGTCGGCTAACATGAATCGTCATATGAAACCGTCAATGATAAGAGGTGACACAGGGCGAGTAGTAAATGAATCAACATATATGAAATATCAAACCAAGTTGACACAAGGCGAATCGGGTCGAGCCAACCTGTGATCTTACAAGCTGAACAGCCTTTACATTCGACTCAGCTTGCTAATACAGGCGAGCCTAAAAGTGGAGCTCAGATGAGCTCTTTTTAGCCACATCGAGTAGCCTGGCTTGTCTAGGTCGAGCCGCAAGGCAGCTCGAGTCAGCTACAGCCTTAGATGTGGATAACAAATTTTCCATTAATGAACAATATTTGTACACCGTGACTGTAAAGCATGCTGGCCAAGCACAATGGTGGTCCAACTTAGTGAAGGGCGTTTGTTCTCCAATGAATATGGAAGTGGAGAATGAAGGCTTCTCATATGAAGGAACATTGATGTCTACTTTGACAGTTTAGAAATGACATGAACTAAAACTGCCTTACCAATGTTAGTGATTGGAGTAGCCCTCTTTATCGATGAAATGTTGCGACTTTCCCGTTGACCTATAGTGCATGATTATCTCATTATGGGTGCTTAGAGGAAACCTTATCTCATCTGCAATTTTTCAGGATGAGAATGTTTTTCATTTCCGGTGTTCCTTTGAGATCACTTTGAGTTTAACCTAATCCAATTCTGGGTGCGGATAGTGTGAATTTAAACACTATGAAAAGTAATTTTTTTCAATTTTGCTCTATAATTACAATTATGTTCCATATTAAGTTATTTGTGATAATTGGAAAGAGAAGAGAGTCTTAACCAAGGGCTGGCCAAGTCTACTTCACGGAACGCTTGACAAATGGCTCTACTAATTATCATATTCAGTCAAGTATGAAAAGACCTTTATATTCATAATATGGCTAATTAATTTCTTGTTGCACTTCCAACATTTTTTTTTTCTGATTGCACTTTATCTTAGTTAACCTTCTCCTTTTGACCTTTTCTGATTCGCACTAGTCATACGTCCACTTAGTACACGTTAAGATTAATGTAATACTGAATATCACGCCCTCTATTCCTTAGTGAATGCCCATTTTTTACTTTGAAGAAATATAAGAAAGTTGTCTTTTAAGCAATTTAAGTCATTATGTACTTCCGCTATCCACATTATATGCTTATTTCAAGTGTACATTTGATTATAATTTTCTAAAGACGGTGAATTTAGTATCTTCCTTAAAATGGACACACATTTAGGGAGAGACCCAATTTCTTGAAAATGGACTCCCATTTAGGGATTGAGGGAGTACTTTTAGTGGAGCTTGAATAAGCTTGGGCAAATAGTACTTTCCCTCTCTAGATGAGTGCCACTTTTTTTAGTCTTTTACAAAAATAAAGTTGGATGAATATCTAGTAATTTTAGTAGTACTTGTGCATCTTTTTTCTGGCATAAATAAATCATTTAAATTGCATATAGGATCAGATCTAGATGTTATCTTTTTTTAAATCAAGCACCTGAAAATAGTACATCTACTTCAAATTCTTACATGATTTACAAAGTTGATGTGCATAAAATCTGGAGAGCAGTATAATCTTTCATTAATTGCATCAGATAATCCTTTTTTATATAAGCCTTGATGAAACGAATTCATAAAATCACATATTTGAAATATGAATCACGCCTTAAGGTGTACTACTTTCATTTAGTTTGCAACGTCTTCATGTTGGGGGTTTAAAAGTCATTTAATAAAATTCCAAATCACTGGTGTTCAAATCTAAACCTTCAGATTTAAAGTCATTTAATTACCATGTACATTTTACATTTAACCATATCCTGTTGATCACACTGAAGAATCATGTAGGAGTAACCTGTATAATCGTCAATATCTTTTATCACAATAATAAACTTGTAAATTTGAAATCTAAAATACATTTGATTAATAGAGACTGCAACAATGTATTAGATCACAAATAATCAACTAAACTAAACAATCCTTCTTTTATTTTGTTAAATTGTATATGTCTCGAGATATGAATTGCGTGTCAAGGTTTAATTCACTCATTAAGTTGGCTAGTATTCATGTTAGCCGTTTAAAACTCACTTAAAACAATTCCTAATCCCGTGGTCAAAATAAAGTAAAAAGACATTTTATTACCATTTTCTATACTCAATTAGCTATATTCCATTGACCACAAAGAAGTGAAGAACAATGTAGGATTAAGATGTATTTACATAACTAACTTGCAAAAATAAAATACAAAATGCGTTTCATTCTAGAGGTTGAAACAATGTACTAGATTGAAATTCCTTTCCTTTTTTTTGGCATAAAATCAATCATAGTACAAAACCCTTTTCAAAAGTGTGACTTTGAGTATTTCTTCAAACATCTTAAATTTGAAATCCATAACGCGTTTCATATTCTTACATATTAATTTTATTTGGTTAAGATAATCAAATACAATTACCCATGTGTTTAATTGTATTTCTTTCATTTTCTCACTATTCAAGTGTATTTGGTCAAAATAACCAAATACGAATACCCACGTGATTAATTGTATTTCTTCATGTTCTCACATTTTAATTGTATTTGGTAAAATTGCCAAATACAAATACTCACGTGATTAATTGTAGTTATTTGATATTCTCACATGTTAATTGTATTTGGTTGTTATCAGGGACAATCTACTTGATCACAAGCATGTTTGCACAAACAAGAACATGGTCAAACCTCCTTTCAAAAACTATGATTTCGACTATATCTTCTGATCTCAGATTTCAATTATTCATCCTTTTATTTATGTAATCTGCATGCTTGATGTCACTATAAACATAAACTGTTCCAAACTTTCAATACAAGCGGATTAGTTTGCTCTTGCTTGATTCCTATCTCTGAACAAGGATCAACTCTATTCAAGTTAGAGTTCACTCCCATCTCTCTTCCAACACCTAGAGCAGAAAATTGCATTGAAGCAAGGAGTTTGGAGTATTATTGGGCACTTCTTTGCCCCTCATTCGCAACCTCCCTTGTTTTTTGGCCTCTTGGCTTCTTTTACAGCTGCCTTACTTCTACTGTACCCTCCTTACTTTGGAGTATCCTCATGTAAAGCTCAACTGATCTGGAACACCTGTTTGCACTTCTCACATGTGGACGGAGGCCCTTTATTGGGTGGTTGTTGTCGCGGCTAAGATCTGACATGACTCACTCTTTTTCTCCAAAAACTCTCTTACTTGGATCAGTGGATTGACCTGTAACCACTTGACCTATATTGGGGACGTTTGTTGAGTGATAAATAATAAGGCTTCTTTGAACCGCTAGATTAGTTTGGGACAATCTTAGTTGTGGTGGTAAGGGGTTGCAATTGGTGGTTTACTCCTTTTGTGGAAAAGTACCTAGGTGTCCTGTCAAAGCCTGAAGGAGAGGTAAACCAATTGGTGACTAGAAAGGCTAGCCCTATAGGTTATTTTGAGACCAAGGTGGCTAGTAGATCCAAACTGGATTGGTTTTAAAAGTTCATTTATGACAAGAGGATAATAGAACTCCTCATTTTCATGGTTGCGAATCAACTAATACTATTAAAATCTGGAAAAAATAGCAATGACTTGAAGTTGCACCATTAGCAGAGTGATTTATTGCAATAGTAGTAGTTCGGGGAAGAGTAATAGTTTGTGGAAGATGATTTGTGAATGACTGCATTTTGGGATAATTGGAAAGAGAAGAGAGTATCAACCAAGAGCCGACGATGTATGCTTCAAACGACTCTTGGCAAACGCCTCTAGTATTTACAAATGTCTCTAGTTTCATACAAGATTGAAACTCTATAAATACTAGTTGTATTTTCCACGCGTGTTTTTTAAGTAGATCTGGCCGACCCTTGGTTAATACTCTTCCCTTTCCATTTATCCTAAAATGCAGTCATTCCCGAACAACTTCCTCAAACCACTACCACTGAAACCACTACTAGTATTGCACTAACAAATACCCATGTTGATGGTGCAACTTCAGTTCACTACTATGCTTTCATGGCTATTGATATTATTAACTTGATTCGCAAAACCGTAAAAATGAGTTCTTTTATCTTTGGGCTAGAAATGAACTTCAAAACTACACTTTTGGTTTGATTAGTCATCTTAGCCTCAAAACAACCTTTGTGCGGCATGCCCTTCTTCTAGCCCTGCTCTTCTCTTAAAGAAGCCCAATCCTGATTGGTTGCCTCCTCCGTCAATTTTTGACAAGATACCCGTGTACTTGGTGTCCATTAGTACTAGGGTGAAAACGTAAATCGCAACCCCCAACCACCTCAGTTCTGCTTATCCAAAGTAATTTAGAGGTTCCACAAGGCCTCGTTCTTGATCAATTAACCATTGTCTCGAATGGGGGTCAAGTGGCTACAGGTCCAACCACTGATCCATTTGTGAGGGTCGCTGCTTGGAGAAAAAGAGGGTGTCGAGTCGGATCTTTGCCGCAACAACAGCCAACCAAAAGAGGGCCTCCATTCACATTTGAGATGTGCAGACATATGTTCAGAT